>VVHJ01017536.1:7683-18800 GCA_015107715.1 Tylochromis polylepis
AAACATGAGCGAAAAAAAAAAACAAAAAACGGGGCTTGAAATGCTGAACTTTGTCTAGGTCCGGTTGCGACCAGCCAGCAGGCAGCTGTGGCACCAACGCTTTGCTATGTATCTCTGACTCTCTCTCCCTCTTTCTGATGCTTTCTCCCTCGACCTCCCGTTCAAAGCAAAGTTGGCTCCTTATTTATGTGCAAATTTGCTCTTAGGCCCTACGAGGGTGGCGCGCATGCTGAATCTCTCCTTTCTGGGCTTTAGCAGATTATCCCGCTGCTCCCTTTGGTCCCTGTCGCCCTAAGCCCAGCTGCCCCGACCTTTTGTCATTGAGACTTTCTCTTCTCGCCTTGGTGTCTTTCTTTACCTCTCCTCTCCTCCCTCCCCCTTCCACCATCTCTCTGTACACTTCCCCCATGCCGCAAGGCCTGAACTCTCCTATCCTTCTTTAGACGCCACAGCCACCACCCCCGCAACTCCTCCTCATCTTACTCCTTCCCCCTCCTTCTTCATCTCGTCCCTTGCCTCTCTCCTCCATCTCCTGCCTCCCTCCTTCACGCCCTCTCAAAGGGCCATTATATCGCTCTCTTCATGGACAAAGGACCCTGGAGAGACAGAGGGACGGAGGGGGAGAGGGAGAGAGAGAAGTAACATGACTGGTGGTTTGCTGCTCGCTCGTTCCTAATCGATGAAAGTGGCCCACGTGGAGCTCTGAAGGCTAATCGATAGTCTTTTTTCCCCCTTTTTTTCTCCATTTTTTTTTCTTGACCGTCCGTTTTGTTGCTGACTCTGACAAAACATGATGGCAGCGCAAAATAAGTGGGGGAGGGGCATGTTTGGAGGGGACACCCCCTGATCCCTTCCCTCTGGGGGGGTTCCAGAGGATTGGTATATACTGAATGTGTGTTTGACGGTGTCAGTCTGCACAGAGCAAGTTGTGCATGTGTAGGGAGGGGGTGAGTGGTAGAACAGAGGATGCATGGACAAAATAGCCTATAAAAAAATAGAGAACAAAATCAAAAATGTGACCTCTGCCGACCCCATCTGTATCCCTGCCCCAGCCTCACATCCCATCTCACCCGCTCCATACATTTGCCCCTTTTCTCTTTTTTTTGTTGCCTCCCTGCCGGGTTAGGTTGCTGAGCAAACAGAAGGCAAAGAGTTGACTCCTTCTCCGCCTCAGCTTGACGGATTTAGGAAGCCTCCGTCTGTTAAGCCACTTCATTGTATTCTTCTCCATCTTCTTTCGCCCACCTCTCCCCCCTTGCTTTCTTTTGCTGGTCTCATACTGTCTACATCTGGCCTACTACTACTCATACTTGATGTAAAAGTGGTGTTGTCATCTAAAAAAAAAAGAAAAGAAAAGAACAAAAAAGAATATGACAACAGCAAAAATTATTTTACATGGAAGATGGTTTTTGTCGGAGCAGTGCTGTTGTCACTTCATTAAAAATCCACATAATCTTCAAAAGACATGAAAGTTACAGTGTACATCATTTGCTCTCGAGGAGGTTTCCATATTTTTGTGGACATTGGTGTGCAGGAGCTTTGACTCTAAATCAGTGAGGATTTCTTTTTGCCAAAATCTTCTCTCTGTGTATACCTACCTGATGAAGTCATTTAGACCTAAGTGTTAATCAGACAATAAGATGCAATGTACAGATGTTTTCACTCTGCCTCTCACTTTTTATAATTCTGTAATGCAATAATAATGTGCGCACATGTAAAAACCAAACAACTAACTGTCAGATTTTCCATATATACTGACCACTGAATATTTACAGTGACGTGTACTCAAAGCTGTGATGTGAAGTATCACTGAAATATTGAGACAAACTGAATTCAGTGCGTTGACAGTTACACCACAGCTTGAAGCACAGTCACCGGGTTGTTGCAAGAAGAAAATGACAGCGATCCATCAGTCAACAATTATTGTAATGAACTTTTCAGTACCTGATGTCCTAAAATAATTAATCTGTGTTCACAAGTACTTCTCTGGAGGGTTTTATTCTTTTTCTGTTTTAATCTGAGATAAATGAACATACAGGATGAAAGGAAATGGATGATTGAATTAAGAACAAATGAGGTGAAATGGATTTAGATGGAGTAAACTTGTTGTCTCAGGCAGAGAGCCGCACTTGCACGCATACACATCACATATAAAGCAGTGAACCTCCAGGACCTTGTCCCGCCCTACTCATTGCTTTACTCACCTGCCTAACTGGATATTTAACAGCTTTTTCCCTTCCCTATCACCCTCCTAACACCAGCAGAGAGAAACAATTACTGTCAACTCTGCCACTAAAATGACAATGCGACATCCTCTTCACTTTACACTATCCGGCTGTTAACCATATGTGGTAATTACCTTTCTGCAGCATCTTCACAGTCACTTTATTAGTCCCCTAACAAGGCTTTTAAAAATATAAATAGCGGCCAATGAAATGGCAATTAACCTTGCAAATAGGTATAAATGACTGTCCAGGAGATAAGGCTATTGACAGGTACTGTCAGAGTGAAGGAGGGAGAGAAGGCGCAGGAGAGAAAGAGGGAGAGATGGGGATAAAAGAGGGAAAAAGCAGATGGAGAAACATGCAGGGAATGGTGGGAGATGATGCAGTCTATAGGCAAACTGCTCCCACGGGCCATTGTTTGTTGTGTCTGCGTTCGACTATTGTTTCGGCCCCTATTAACCTCTTGGCCTGCTGCGCGAGAGCGGGAAGGGATGGGCGGATTCAAAATGACAGACACGGCCCAATGACATGGGAGGTGAGGAGTGGTTTTAACAGGGGCTTAGGGGCATTGGGGACTCAGCTGTCTGGCTAAATAAAGAGGGGAGGTGAATGTGAGATAGCGTTTCTGTGTGTTTTTAAGACAAAACCAGAGGGTATGAGTAGCTGACCAGAAGGGGGAGGAGTTGGTCAGCCTAAGACTTAGTGCAGATCTCTGATTTGTACCTCAGACAGTGCCCATGCCTCTCTGGCCCAGGACTGTTCTTACGAATGTATAGACTGTCTTTAAGTTGTTCTGGAAAAATGTCTGTCTGCTACATTTTTGCACTTTGAACATAGACCTGTAATTTACATTACAATTTTACTTTTTCCCTCTTTTCTCATGGGGACAAACTACAGACATGACAGAAATGCTTTCCATGTTAGATTAAAAAGCAGGAAGTTAAAGTTTAAACTATTTTAAATGATGCTCATCAATGACGTGCAGATTGTCGACTTATGAAAGTACTTGGGTACAGAACTACTTTGTAATTCTTGCTTGTAATCTTATTACATTGCCTATTCATAGTATATGCTTCTACTTATGATCTCACCTGGGTATTTTTTACGATCTCTTGATCTCCTTTTTTTGCGATGTTTTTCTTTGTCTGAATCAAGACTTTAAGTATATAGAGGATAAGTATTCTGTGTGGTTCACATAGCTTTCTTATCCTGTGAGTTACAAATGACTGAACCTGACTTTATTCTCACATTCGCACAAAAACAGCCAGACAGTCAGCCCGGCACCCGAAGTTGGCTTTATACTTAAAAGATTTAACTGAGAACAAAACAGAGAAAAACTGATACGTACAAGACGGAACCTATATTAAAATATTGTTATCCTCACTTGCCACTTTATTAGGTATATCTTGATAGTACTGAGTTGGAGCCCCCTTTTGCACAACTGCCTTAATTTATTGTGGTATAGATTCACAAGGTGCTGAAAATATTCCTCTGAGATTTTGGTCCATATTGACATGATAGCATCCCACTGTTCCCGCAGATTTTTCAGCTGCACATCCATGATGCAAATCTCCTGTTGAGCCACATCCAGAAGGCGCTCTATTGGATTGGGATTTGGTGACTGTGGAGGCTATTTGAGTACACTGAACTCATTTTCATGTTCACGAAACCAGTTTGACTGGTATACTGTGGTAATTAAGAGATGGACATGGTCACCAACAGTACTCAGGTAGGCTGTGGTATGCAAACAATGCCAAGTTGGTACTAAAGGGCCCAAAGCATGCCAAGAAACCAGTGTGAACCACTAATGCAAGGTGAGATGGATCCATGCGTTCATGTTGTTTACACCAAATTATTCTGACCATCCAAAATGTTGCAACAGAAATCAAAACCCAGACCAGGCAATGTTGTTCCAATCTTCTGTAGTCCAATTTTGGTGAGCACGTGTGAATTGGAGCCTCAATTTTCCGATCTGTAAGGAGTGGCGCCCAGTGTTGTCTTCTTCAACTGCTTCAAGATTCGATATATTGTGCATTCAGAGATGCATAATGTGTTAAACATGAGTGGTTATTTCAGTTACTGTTGCCTTCTACCAGCTTCTTCTGTAATCTCAGGGATCAATGAGGCATTTTCACTCAGAGAACTGCTGCTGACTGGAATTTTTCACTCTTTTTGGACCATTCTCAGTAAATCCTGAAGATGCCTGTGCAGGAAAATAGATTAGTAGATCAACAGCTTGTCATATATTCCAACAAAGTCATCTGGCACCAAAAATCATGCCATATTCTGAGTCAATTAAGTCACCCTACGTGCTTTTTGAACTTCATCAGGTAATCTCACCATGTCTGAATACACTTGGTTGCTGCCATGTGACTATAGCTGGATATTTGCATTAAAGAGCAGTTCAACAAGTGTACCTAGTGAAGGTGCCGGTGAGTGTGTAAAAACTGTTTGCTGTTTTCAAAAGCAAAAGTGTTTAATATGTTTCTCAGAACTTACGATAACTTCAAGTTAAGACTTTCAAAGATGAGAGACTTGTTCAAGGCAGCAGGGATCTTTCTCACAGTGGTTATAAAAAGACACTTGCAAAAGTCACTGTTTCTTCACCAATACATGTGTTACTGCATCAGCCAGAAGCCGCATTACAAAAAAATAACCTTCCATTGCTTTGCACCATTTCCTGCTAACGAATGATGCGGTCTCTGCCTCCACCTATGTGTTCAAGTATTACAGGATTGTGACAAGAGGCGAGCTAACCCCTGAGAGCTGTACCTATGCTCTAGTCAGGAGTGAAACGATAGCTCTTTGCCACACATTGAGAGCCAGTGGGAAGAAGAAGCTGGAGGAAGGAAGCCCTAAGAGGATGAACCGTGGGATTTAGAGTCCTGTGGGTAGGGCAGAATGCCAGATATACTAGCTGAAAGTCCTGTGGATCAGATGAAGCTGTCAAACAGGGCAGTGAGATGAGAGAGCCATGGGGAGAGGGAGCTTGGAGATGGAGGCCAGGCAGGGAAGCTCGACAGATAGCAGAGACGGAGAGCTTAGGCTGAGGATCAGGGCTGTTTTACAGGAAGCTGTCAAAAGGTAGGAAGAAAAAGGGAGCTGAGATAGGGTGTGACTAGAGAATCAATGAGGTAAATGGAAAGTTCAACACAAAATAATTCCCACAGAGATTAGATTAAGAAAATTATATAAACTAATTTGGGGCTTAAATTATTATTGTGAATGAATGCACAGGAGACAACTATGTGGAAACAGGTCAAGCTCTTAAAATCAGCTGCCAGTTTCAACTGAAGCCACTTGAGAAACAAGATATAAAGGGTCAGGCAGTGGAAATCTTAGAGTAGAATCGACAAGACATATGAGCTGTGTTTAACACGTCCTTGTATGTCTGGACCCATTCAGGGAGCCTGGGAAAGCAGTGTTAAATTACGCAGAAGGAGGTAGCGGGACCTTGTCAGGACATGGCGTGGTGTTGTGGAGAGAAAAGCGGATGGACGTGGCACTGGTTTGTGCCCCCCGGAGTGCCCTGTCAGGCCTCATGACCACATTGTGTGACCACACACAGATGCCCACACACACACACACACACACACAGACATTACAATGGAAGAGGAGCCATTACAGGGCAAAAGAGGGAAAGGGAGCCATAAGCTTATTATCACCTTCCCCTTTTAACCTCTGGAGTTTTGTACTTTTAAGACTCTCTTTGTTTTTCTTGATTGCATATTTTTGTATTTCAGTCTTGCCTGTCCTTCAAGTAAAAACCACAGTCCTGAAAATTATGAAATCCATAATCCCATTCATTTATTAGACTTTTGCAAACTTTTGCCAGTATTTTCAACCTAAAGGTATTATCTGACACGGTTCCCTCACCACTCAGTTTGTGCCTCTGGGCCATGTATGTATAATTTGTGATGTATGTATAGTAGCCCTCTTTTGGTGCATTTTGTCATTACACATATTCCACCCACGTGGTTGGTTGGTTTGTGTCTGTAGAAAATAAGATGCTATTATTAAACACCAGTGTCGTTGCTGTGTTTAGCCACAAGGGACACAGCAGTCTCTATCTTTTTTTCTGTTGGTTCTGCTTTAAAAACAAAGTGTTTTGTTATTCATCTTAAAATTAAAATCCTCCACCTTCAATAAACATGAATGATTATATAGCGGCTGCCACCAAAACTCACACTGAAATGCCATATAAAGCCCGACAGTCTGCTATCGATCAGCAAAGCATTGATCATACAGCCTGACACACTGTTGCACTACTCATTAGGTGAAGATTAACATGCAGCCACATTAACTTAAACCAGGCTTTTCCTCATCATTTACATGGGTCACTGGGCAAAAGCTTTTTAAGGCAGATTTCTGACCAGATCTGGTTTCGTTGCTACCATCAGTGAGAAGCTGAGATGCAGCCGAATCATTTTGGTTAATAGATTTAATTCCATTGCTGTTCTTAATTTATTTCATCGTTCATTTTTTTGATTATCTAACACAATGCCAGTGCTTTAACTGGTATGTCCACCACAGGGCTTGTTCTGCCAAAAGCAGACACCTTGATGAGCTTGAGCAAATTCACATGATCCTGGGAATGTTTTTCTTTTAATGTGGGCATTTAGGACGCTGCCCTGTACTGCAGTCTCGACTCCAAAACATGCATTACATGCATTTTTTTTGCATTCTGAGTTCTACCTAATGTAGAGTTACATAAATTCAGACTACATTAGTAGTATTAATGCATCTCCAAATCTCCAAATTTTGAATATGAGAGAAAATTAAGAGTCCACATATTTTCATAATATATCAAAGCACATAGTGTGAACATGTCCTTGTTCCTTCTCTGCTGTTCTCTTCTGCCTCTATCCTCAGCTTCTGTCTGTCTTTGTCTGCTTCAAGGTGCTACAGAATGACATTCAGTCCCCAGTCTGACTCTCTATTGTACTGTGTGGATCGAAAACCTTGATGTGAAAAGTTGATGCTTAGCTGATAGATGTGGTCAGGCCTTTCGGTTGGCGTTGTTGCATACAGCTGGTGAATGTCTTCCTCTGATATGTCTGCAGCATCACTACTGAATGAGGTATCGGAGCAACAGAATAATAGTGAAATTTTGTTTTTTATGGCAAGGGTTTGGAGCCATTTTCATTCAGCATTCAGCATATTCTGTGACACTTCAGGGGTTACAAATCGGATTAATAAACGCCTAATTATTTTGAAAGGAAATTCCTCTGGCTTTAATCGAATATTAATCACTGCTTATCGTTGTCTTTTAGTCT
This sequence comes from Tylochromis polylepis, assembly GCA_015107715.1. Taxonomy (NCBI): domain Eukaryota; kingdom Metazoa; phylum Chordata; class Actinopteri; order Cichliformes; family Cichlidae; genus Tylochromis; species Tylochromis polylepis. Next base: position 15,185 of record VVHJ01017536.1, read on the forward strand.
CACTTAATTACCATGCTTTTTTGCTTTTTGCATTTTTTTTTTGCCTGTTCTCTAGGATGTGCACAGATAAAATGGTTAGTAATGGCATGGCTGAGTCACAGCTTTTATTTTTAATACACTCGATTATCCATGTTTTTTTACTCCACCCAAACCCAGTTTTATAGTGGATAAGACCTTGAATGTTTTTGCTATACTATACATTAAAGCATTTTTCAAACATAATATAGAAAAACAGTATGGAAAATGTATTTCTTCTGTAAATGAAAACATTGTGGATGCTGAAAACTGTCGTTTAATATAAATTATACATAGTGCTTATTTAAAAGTGTGGAAAAAATACTGTATTTCCTTTATAGTTTTACTAAAGCACTCTGCTTCAAGGTTTCAGGTGTCAATTCATTGAGTGATTTTAACAAGATAAATTTAATCAAGACACAAATCAACCTCATTTCCAAAGTGAGAAGGCTGTGAAAAATGTAAATAACAACAGAATGCAAAGATTTGCAAATCATTTAAAGCCTGCATTTAATAATAAAAAAAAAAAATTACAAAAAGTATGTGAAATGTTCATTTTAAATTTGATCCAAGCAACATGGTGGAACAGAGGAAGATTGCATATCCTCTTCTTTTAATACTCCAAGTGCTTAAAAGTGAGTTTTAAGTGATCCACCCCCCACCCCATTCTTGCTTGATATAGGATTTCAGTTGCAGTGAGAGGAAGTCTCTGACATATTTTCTTTATTTCATAATGCATGTATTTTTTTATTAAAGGGTGACATATGGGCTTGGCTACAGGCTGGAATAAACGCTGGGCCACTTTAGTAACTCTTTTGATGTTACAGAGCTATGCTGTTGTATTCGGTGTAGAACGTGGTTTTGCATTTGCTTGAGGAAATAAGCAAGACATTTCCTGGAAGAGTCTGCAGAACAGCATGTGTGGCACAGCATGTGAAAAACCAGTGAAAGACAGAGACTGAGAATCCTGGTTGTACACAAAAAAACAGCCAAGCAATGAGCAGCCTATCGCTCAAAACTATGCCCAAAAATGTATGCATTCGAACAGCTTCTGATGCATACGTTTCAAATAACACCCTATTTTGAAATCAGTTTTTTTCATGTAAATATGGAACTTTTAAAATTTTAGACTACATCAAAAAGTAAAAAAAAAAACTGATTTTCCCATGCTGCGTCACATGCTGCGTCACTCCAAATGCTATATATAGCCTTCAATACTGTTAATGCATTAATAGCAAGTTATGTAAGTCATGGACGCCATGTGCTTTCATCATGCACCCCCATATTATGCTGGAATTTAAAATATGCGCTGATGGTCCATTGCCTCTTGAAACTGGAGAATGCAGTGTGAAAAAAAAGAGTCCCACACAGAAGGTGGTGACGTTTGTGGCTTAGTAGCAATCAAGAAACCCACTCTGTATTGGTTTTTGGCTTCACTTTTAGAAGTTGCCGATTAATGTAATAATCGATGACATGTCCCTTTTTGTTTCTGTAAAATATTACACAACTTTCCTGGAGTTTTTCTGAAATGTGCTGACAGCGTCAAATTGAAATAAGCATTTATTTTTAATAAATGTAAAAAAAAAAATCTCTATTTCAACATCTCATATGATTTTTAAGTATTGTTTTCAATTAAATAAATGATTTAAATAGTTTACAAATTATTGCTTTGCATGCTGCTTTTATTCACATTTTACACAGAACCTTATCCGTTTTGAAAACAGGGGTGTAAACGGCATTTATTATTAGATTATACAAGAAAAGTCACTTTTTTCTTTTGGTGCCCATCCTTTACCTGTGGCTACACAAAGAGATGGACATTTTTGCCATCCTATCATATGTGGAAACTGAGGCATTTGTCTCCAGGGCACTGACTGACCACACGTACAAATCTTTACTGTGTCCAACCCGAATATCCCCTGACGTGTTGGTCCAGAGCCCAGGGAGTATAATTTAACGTGATTGGCCAGCTCTGCTGGAAGGCATGATTCTGGCCTGTCCAACACCGTACATCACTGTGGCCTAGGGGCACTGTAGAAAAGGGGGAGTAGGATTTTATCCTGGTCCAGTTAACACCGGTGATTTAGATGAAGGAAAAGTCTGTTGGTTGGATGTTTTTTGGGGGGGAAGATTTTTGCATACTATTTTGTTTTTTTGTTTTACAGTTGGCATTCACTTGGGGGGGGTTTCTGTTTCAAATCCATGTAGTCTCTCCACTTTCCTGTATTTTGTTCTCTCACACGGTTTCCTCCTCTTAACACTTCAATTGCTCTCATACGCATATGCGCAAACAGTGTGCAATCTAGCATGTGCTCTTCTTTTGTTTCTCGATTGTGACACACAGTGCTTTGGGCCAAACTGGGGAGCACAAGGGATGCTTAGCCTGATTCTGTCTCTCAGTGCCCCTGGATGCCCTGCAGGCCAAAGGAGATGGCCTGGGAAACTTTGCCATGTGCCTTGCTTACATCATGTATGACATGTCTCGAACTGCCCTCTCTGTTTGTCATTGTAAAAAATAGATCATTCAGCTTGCTTTATATGTTCGCTACCAATTCTCCAACATCTGAGTAAAATTATTGTATTAAAACCAGGAATTCAGCTATTTGCATTATACTTTTTTTTCTCACCGTATTACTGTTTCAATTTAGTTTTGGGGAGAAAAAAACATCTTTATACCAAGTAGTATATTTATACTGTGTGTGGTATATATAAATGCAAATACAAGCAAAGTAATAAGAAAAGGGCTGGCAAAAGGGAAATTGATTAATTAACTGTTTTTCCTATACATGGCATAGGAAATGCATATGCATATGCACCTGGCATGATGCAGTCACTGGGTGGGTATTTTTTTTCTGTCCTGCAGACAAAAAGAGTCTGTAGGACTCCAGACTGCACTGTAATAACAGCAGTAAGCTACACTGTCTACAAATGAGCTATGCCACCCACCTTTCCTTTACCATAATATCTTCAAAGAGGTAGAGAATAGAGGGTGGTGGTTATCGTTGTGAGGGGAGATGTAGAGCGCAGCCGATTATCCTCTAATTAACGCTGATACCTCCCCCATGGACAATGTCCCATCTCATCAGTGGGCTGCTGCGTCTTAATGTTAGGTGCTAACTGCCTCTTTCGCATATGTCAGTCCTCGTTAAGGGACTATGGCGTGCTGTAATGTCCTTCTGTTTAATGGCTTGTAAAAAGATGGTTAACCCTCACTATTTAGCGTTTCTCCTTTTTCTCTTCTGGGTGCCACAGCGAGATGACAGAACCTGCATGATCGAGCGCTCTTTAGGGGACTTTAATTGCAGACAGAGAGTACCTGCAAACGAGGATGTTGATAGAAGGTAAATTATTTCCCCCTTAGCTATACGTGTGCCACAGTGTTAAACCGGGCAGAGTTGCAGTTTGGTTACAAGCAACTTGTTTGGGCAAGTGTTATTAGCAGTTAAAAATTATTAGCTGTCTATTAATACATTATTCTTCATACTGGGTTGAGTCATGAATAAAGCACAGTTTTACCACAGCTATTCCATAATCATTAACGATGACACGTGAGTACACGTGTGACCCCCCCCCCCCCCCCCCCCACCACACCCCCCTCTTT
>VVHJ01017536.1:50357-61170 GCA_015107715.1 Tylochromis polylepis
TTTTAACCTTCTTTTGTTTTCATTATTTGCGCCCCGCTTTCTATGTGACTTACTACATGACACACACATGCATGCACACACACACACACACACACACACACACACACACACACACACACACACACACACACATGCAGGCCCTACTTCTACTCACCTTAATTGGCCCACCAAGCATCACTTAAGAAGCCTTTGAGACAGAGAGAGAGTGTGAGATAGACATGGAGGAGGAGGAGAGGGGAGTTCAGAGATATAGACAGAAAAAGGAAAGAGATGGAGTCTTGGAGAGAAGGAGGAGATCAGGAAGAGAGAAGAGAAGGAGAGGGAGGGCAGAAGGCACGAGGAGGAGAGAGAAAGAAAGCTCCTTGTGTATTTCTGGGGGTAATTACAGATGCAGATTTGCGTTGCCACTTGCAACATGGCTGAATTCATTTCCATCTTCGCTCTGCCCTTCCCCGGTGCCCCTGGGGAGGTACATACAGATCTGTGTGTATGCACGTGTGCATGTGTGTGTTTGTATGTTTGTGTGTGTGTGCACATGTGTGAATGTTGAAGGAGGCAAATCTGGGAATCTGCATAACAAGCTGGGAGAGAAAAGAGGTGAAAGGAAGAAGAGCATAAGAAAGAAAAAGATGCTTTTTCCGAGGAGTGTCTTAGAGGTGTGTGTGTGTGTTGTGTGTTGTGTGTAAGAGGTGGCATCTATAAACAGCTGCTAAGTGATAAAATTCAGTTAATGCTTAACGCCTCAGCTGAAGAACCACACTGGACAATGTTGTTATGAAATCATGCATTAAGTACTGTAAAGACATATACTATAGGGGAAGTGGTAACACTTACATGATGGTTTTGTTGTAAATTATATACAGTAGGTGTTGGCATTACAATCCATGCCACACAGATTCATCAGTCATGGAAAAATACATTTAATCCACTTCTATATGATTGATGGCTCAAGAAAAAAAGTGCACTCTTGTAGTAAACTTCACACACCTTCTGTGCAGTTTGAGACTAAACAGTTTGAGGGATAATTTCACTATTGCTTTCTGACCCAGTCTTTACTTTCAAATAAGAAGCAGAGTTTATTTAATTCAGTGGAACCAGGATTTATTCCCTTTTTCATTTATTAAATTTCCTATTAATTATTTTTGAATGATTAGAAGCAGTTTGCCCTCTTAAGATTCCCTTAATGCTTCCTCCAGATCCAAACAGTTGCCTAAGAAGCTAATATTGGCTTTAACATACTGTTACTCTGTTTCATCGAAAGAGAATACAGGTGTTTGATGCCAAAGCAGAAATCCCTGCGGTGTGTTTACCTCAGACTTGTCCTTCAGTCAGGAGAAGATTGATGGAGAGCCGCACGCTCCCCGAGTGCACTTATGTTTGTGTAATGACGACATATGGCCACCAGGGGCTTACTGATCACAGCACTGTGTGTGTATGTGGGGGAGAGAGAGTTAGAATTATAAACAGAGTGAAAGAGTAAGGTTTAAAATGAACAGCAAACATGCATGTTATTGTATTAAAACATGCACGAAGAAAATTTAAAATACGTGTGAGTGTGATGTGGTGTAGATGTGTTTGGAGCCCTTTTGTTTTGCATTTTGCTATGTTTTTCTTTTACCCTATTGTCTCAGTAGATAGAAAGCAAAAGGAAAAGTGAGAGAATGAGACAGGATGATGAAGATTAATTGAATCTATCTTAGTTTTTAATCCTTTTATGTAACGTAACATATACTGATACACACAAACACATGCATATGCACACTCACCCATTCCTGTAAGACCACCTGGCTTCCCGCTGCCAGTCCGCCAGCCAGCTCAGCAACCAGAGACTTGGCCCGATTAATTATCTTCCTGCTAATTGAATGTAGAGGGACTCTACAGGGATGGGTCATTAAACTGATGCAGCGTATGTTTGTCTCCACTGTTTATTTATCTGCAGCTAAAAGATACATCAGACTCACTGCGTACATGCACAAACGCAGGCAGACTCAAACACACATGCAAGGATACACCTATGCATGTGCTTATGAATGATACGTAGGCACACAATCACGCACAGACTTTGTGCCACTTAAACACATGCAAGAATTACACGCATACGCAAAGAATTACTTTTGAGCCAGTACATTCACTCTATGAAACAGTGAAAGCAGTCATTTTAATTTCCCAGTGCCCAAGGTGACTTTTTTCAACAGAAAAAGCATTAAATCGGCACCGTCGAAACTGGAAATGGTGAAAATGTGATTTGTTTCCTTTACAAATACCTTAGAGCTAAACCCATTAAATGTGAGTAGTCACTATTGGTTAACAGAAGAGAGGAAACTATTCTATTAATCGCTTAGGTCAGTTTTCACTCAGAAATATGACAAGGTAAATTTAAGCGGAGATATACTTCATTTGCCCCAAAGATGGGAAATTCCTTTGTTAGAGCATGTAAAACACTAGGTTAAAGACAACAAACATATATCAGAATAGCTGAAATAAAAAGAATATTATACAAAGCCTTCAAATTTTAAAGATTCATAATTGAGAGGATTTTTCTTTGCCCAGGGTTTTGTTTAATTGATGATTTTTGAATTGTCTGATATTGATTCACCAGACATCCGTTTTTTAAAAAGAGAACTGTCTCAGTTTTTGACAAACCAATCAATTAATTACGTGCTATGGAAACTGACATATTAATTATTTCAGAAAATATCTTTGGACTCATAGATGGTTAATTAATGATAATGCTTTTGATTCATTTTTCCTTACTAAGTGAACACTTGATTGATTGAAAAATCACACAAATTTCAACTAACTCCTCTCACCTCACAAAAAGCACAGTTTTACTGAGGTTTAATGCTCTTTCCCTCATATTTGGATCACATGATAATTGTTTCATGAGTTCGCGTCATGTTCACTGACGCAGCTATTATACTGGCAGGACACATGTTGAGGCTTTATAAATATGTTACTAATAGAGTGCATATGAGGTGTAATTAATGTAAAGTATAGATGTCAGAAGTAAGCGCTCAGTCCTGAAATTTAAACCTATGTTGTTTCAGTACTAATGAGCAGGCTCTCAGGAGAAGAGCTTTCTTTGTCAACTCATGTGTCATGTAATCCCTGGTACTGTGACTCAGTAGTAATATGCCACTCTGTAATGGAAGTGCCATGTTGATGCACTCTTGGTGTATGAGGTGGTGTGGATAAAAAAAAATAGACCAACTAAATTAATTGACAAAAACATTTTGGTTTGCTTTCCTAATAGAGTGGGCTGATTGAAATACCTATATATCTCATTCATGGCATCTTCAAAAAGCATTCACCCTTTTTAGTAGGTTTTCTGTTTTATTGTCTTATGACAAGGATCAGCAGAAACATAACCTTTTAATGAAAACAGACGTCTAGAGTAGGGCTGCAGCAATTCATCGAGTAATTCAAATAATTCGATTACAAAATATCCTCGATGCAAATTCTTTGCTTTGATGCTTCGTTTAATGCACGGCTCTGTAGCATGCCATTGTCACCATATAAACACGAATGTGAGTGTTTCACCCACATTTGTGCCTAAAATCAGACCTGTAATAGAAATGCATTTAGGAACAACATATGAATAAAATGTTTAACCACATATCATATCAACACTTAAAACCTTTACTGGGAAAAAGCTAGCTTGAATCCTCCATAAAAGCACCTGATCAACAAATTCCGACATGAAGAAAAGTGAACTTTAGAGCTGCTCCATTTATTGCTATTTGTTTTACACAGTGAAAAATCTGCAGTAAGTCTCCTGAAGTTGTAGTTGCTGAAGGCAGCAGTCCTATTTTACATGGAAGTGAGACCTGCAGCAAACAGGGGTGAGTCTAAAGAAGGGCATGAGGTGTACTAGACCATATTTATTTCAAGGCTTTCGTTGCATTTTTCAGAATGAAAGTGAAATAATATAAAATATTGTTGCATTCAAAAATATAAAACTTTTTTCACAAGCCAATAAAAATGTACATGGGCCAGTAAAACGCTGAGCCACTGACCTGAGGATTGAATTATTATTAATATTAATTAACGTCTACACCACCATAACGTCTTGTTTTCAGCAGCACAAATACTTTGCATCAAAGCACAGCGCAAACTTCAGAATGCTTATATGCTCGCTTTTCTTCATCGCAGCCAACAGATACTCCTTTAAAGGCTTACAGACACAAACTCACTTATTCACTTGCACAGTTAAACATGCAGACACACTCATAAACATAAACACACACCAAATCTACCTCATCCAGGAGCTAAAACGCTGTCAGAAGTCTTTTTACCTCCTATTAATGTCAGAAAGCCTTCCAAGAAGACAGAGTAAAGGTACGTTTTATGCCTTATTTTAGATTGCATATATATATATATATATATATACATATATATAATTTTATTTGACTTTGACCATTGACTGTACTTTATTAGATTATTTATATATTTTTGCATTTTTTTTTAAATAAATTAAATTTAATATGACACAAAAATACAATCAAAAGGTTTAGTTGTTTGGGGTTTTTTGACAGATTTATGCAGTTAAACATTTAAAACATTGCACTTTCTAAAATGAAAGCCCTGTGATTTTTCTATTTTGAATATTTATTATTGCTCATTAATAACACAGAAGTATTTCTTATCTGATTAGCTGAGTAGTTGATTAATTGATTAATAGATGGAATAATCAATAGAATACTCAATTAAGAAAATAATCTATAGCTGCAGCTCCAGAGTGATCACAAATATAAAATACAATATACATATTTTCTTAAATAGTCTTGTAATACTGTAGTTTGTTGTCAAACCATCAATAGTGCAGCCAATAGGTGTAAGATGTCAGATAATTAGTTGAATGAAAACCATCTGTGTGTTACAGTGAAGGGCTTTAAATTTATTTTAGAGTCAGTAAACAAATAAGCAGCATTATATATCCATACAGCATACAGATGAGTAACAGATCAAATGAACGCCATTAAAATGCCCTAGTGCAGGTTAAGTCCTGCAAAATCTGCCAGAGCAATTTCAGAGTGCCACTGCAAACATGTTAGTCTCTGAAACTCAATAGGAGGGAACAACATTCTTCTAAAAGATTTTCTCACATTTGGTGTTCTGAAAATCGGTGTTGGAGAGTGAAGTCTAATATTACTTTTAGATGTGAGTCTACTCACGCTTCAAAGTCTCCATCGGCTCATTTTGCTTCTCACTGTCAACAAAGACTCCAGTCTGCAGTATAATTCCATACATGACAGTCACACTGAATTGCCATGAATGATTTTTGGATGCGTCAACACATTTCTGTCTGTCCGTACACATGCACTCTCTCTTCTGAATACTTATTCACTATATGGGCAAAAATACTGGGCCACCAACACATTACACCTGCAGTAGTTGGTCTGCAATGGAAACCGATGCCTGAAGCTCCTGGCACACAGTTTTTGTGCTGCTATTTAAACCAGCAGAATTCACTGTTGGTGAATTTTACTCACAATGCGCCTCAGCACTTAGTGACCCTGCTCTGTTACTTTACATGGTTTGATTATTACGGTACCACACTCTAATTCACTGAAGTCTTTAGAACAACTCATTCTTTTATGAATGTTTGTAAAAGCAGACTGCATGTCTAGAGCCTTGATTTGAATAGTCTATTCTCAGTGTCTGACTGCTCAGACAAAAATGACACAAATTAAAATTTGAATTTCTAAAAGTCTGTGTTTTTGGGTGCATGACACACTGGGATAAAGTTGATGCCAGGTATTAGAGTGTAAAAGTTTTTATTGGTATTGAAGAGTGCTGGGTCACTCTGTCTGAGCGGGATACAGAATCCATACATTTTTTTAACCACTTTTCCGTCATAGGGTCACAGGAAGGCTAGAGCCAGTCTCTGCTGTCATTGTGACAATTAACTTAATATGCAGGTCTTTGGAGCACATAGAGAGAATCCTCACAGGCAGAGGCAGAAGACAGAACATCCATCCATTTTCTTAAGCACCAATCTAGCTTATGGTCACCAGTACCGTGAGATGTTATGATCTGTGTCATCATATTCATCTGTTTTGTGTCCTTTTTTGTTCATCTTTCCTGAAACAGTGACTCAGTGTTATTTCACTGTATTTAAATTTCCTTGTCTGAGTAGGGTATTCAACCCTCTATGAGGCCCATTGTTGGCTGGTAAAGGCTGACGACCGACACATTCCCACCACATGCCTGCACACACATAATGGCCATTTCACAGCTCGTATGGGGGTAATGGAGCCTGGCTGGGCCTATCGTGATGGATTGCTCCAAAAAGGGATGAAATGGGTGATCTAGCAAAATTGACAATGCGTAAGAGGTGCTTTTATTGGACCTGGTGACTAAAGTCAGACACCCAAAACTTTACCTTTTTATTTCCTTCTTGGTAAGTCAAAGAATGGGTTGAGGACATATGTTAAGAGTGGTGTGGTTGTTAGAGCAGTTTTTCAGGGTGTTTGATAAGACTGTCCAGTAAACTTTGGTTTTACATATGAAGCCATTGTGTATCGGTGTGTGTTTTTATGTGTTCAAGCAGATTATTTAAAAACAAACAAACAAAGTTAAATAAAGTGAAACTTGAAGCAGCTACTTTAATCACTAGTCTGGGGCCAAAAAATTACCTAAATGACCCACACTTCCAACCCTTTCCCTTCAAACTCAACACAGCCAAAACACAACATGATTGTGCTGGTATTTCAACTGGACCTCTGAGGTGAGCGTTAGCCGACGTTATAAATGGCGTGTGGTAGATAATGTCAATACTCTGTGATTGGACTGAGCCTGCTGAGTCGCTAAAGGTCAGGGAAGAGCACATTGCTGATTGTTTTCCAAAGACAGCCCATTGAAGTTTGTCTGATAGGGGTCATTTAGTTTAAGACATGCTCAGAGGATAAGTTATCAGTCTGAGTCATGCGCTTTCCTTTACAAGTGCTGTTTATTTGAAAATTAGTTGGAGTAGGGAGGAGAGGAGAAGTTTGCAAAATTTGTTTGCAGACTTTTTGCTGTTGAATCAGTGTAAATTATCATCATAAGTACAAGTGTATGGTTCCATTATGGCTCTCATCTGTCTCCACACAACAAACAGGCTATCCCTCATGTTACTGTGTGTCAAGTTGATGGATTAATGTCATATCATGCACTGATATGCTAGTACCCTATAACTTTGCTTGAGGTGAGCTGTAGTTCTGCCATTGAAAGACAATGATCTCTCAGTTTAAGATCAGCTATGTAAAGAGTACGCACAATCCAAAAGCTGCTGTTCATTTCTCAGGTTTTATCAGTTACCTAATAAAAGGTCATCTTCAGCCACAGTAAATGGCCTGGTTTGTTTGATAAAACATGCTGCAGTACACACAGAATACAAATGTTTTAATTACAAGAACCTTCACAATTTTCAGCATGATGTAGATCCCATTTCACACTTTAGCTTCAGTGTCTACGTAATTTTAATATAATTTACAAAATCTCTGTTTGCTTGTTGGCAAACCTCTCTTACATTATTAGGATTACATCTTAGGCCCATGAAGGTTCTTATCTACATCAGTTATTATGATATCATTATTTTGCCTAGCAACCACATACCAGTGGCTAAAATGACCTGTTTGCGGTATTTATCCAGCTATAACACCTTATAAAATCAAGGCATCACTTTCATTTCACAATAATAACATCTAATTTATGTCCAGAAAACTTTCATTGCGCATGACATAATATAATGTTATCATGTTGCCTAGCAACCACAACAGACTAAATCGAAACCCAAACAATGTGGGCATGTACTAGCAGTGTAAATACATGCAAAGGCATTAAAGAGTCTGAGATTAAAAGATTATATTTTTATTCAGAATTGGTAAATAAGTCATCACATACTCATCAAAATGAGGTGAGTCAACATAAATGAAGTTTTTTTTTACTTTAGCTTTATATTCTGGGATACACAAAATACCATGATCAATTAAGTCTCCAAATGAAAGCCAAGAGTATGCCCCCAGCTGCTTTGAAGAGTAAAACAAATTGTGCAGTTAGATTTGGTTAATTTATTCATTTGTTGCCATGGTAAATATCTGTCGTTGCTACCACATCTCATATCCTCTTACAACCTTTAAAGATGCTTTAATCTCAGCTGCCTTAATGCCTATTAAAACGCATAGACCACTCCAAACACATGTATGCATCTATTTTCGTCTTCTAATTAAGGCTTTTAGGTCTAATTTCATTAACGATGATCCCTTTGTCGTATATCCTGAGAAGTGATCTAAACAACACAAGATGCAAATGTGGGTGTTTGCTATCCTATCCACCCACATCATTTTGGTGGTTGGTGTATGTGTGCGCATGTGTTTGTGCAAGGTGCGTACATTTGTGCTCACGACACCCCTCGCCTCAGTGTCTCTTCAAAGGCATTGAGTGGTACCCTTTGTGGCCCCCGCTCCCACCCCTTTCACTCACTCCTTTTGTCTTAGCGTTTCATATTTAATAGAGCTGGCTCAGAAACAGAGCAAGGATAGGTACCTGAGGCTGAGGGCGAAGGGCTACTGATGCCTCGGTGAAGTGTCTGCTCTATCTCTCTGTCTCCGTGTCTCTCTCTACCAGGATCCTTTCAAGAGAATATATGAGCAGCAGATCAAAGGGAACCACAATGACGTCTCCCTATTCTGTTGGGACAGCATGGTCGTTGATACACCCCCTTCTCTGTATGCGTGGACACACTTGGCCGCTTTTAAACAGGTGTCTTGACTGATAAGTGATACATATCCAGAGTGTCAAAGAGAGCGGGAACAAAATTTAGGAGCTCTCCAAAACTAAGTGCAATTTATGCATTGCCTTTATCTCTGCTTTTCTTCCATGACATTCAGTGTTTAGTCCACTCCCTCATTGTCGCTCTAATCTTTTTTATTCCAAGCATGGTAGAAATTGATTCACTGATTCTCTTAGTTCAGTTCCTATTAGTGATATGAGTATTTCAACCGAGCTCAAAAAGACAAGAAATAAGAGCCTTCCAGTGTGTCTACCCTGTAGCCTTATTATCCTGTACTTCACTTTTTTCCCCCCCTTACAGTGAGGTGATGAGAGCCCATTGGTGTTTGTCAAACTATCTGGCTGATTTTATAGCTGGCTTTCAATCACTTGCCTTGTAAAGGACAAGAACACATGTTCGTATTGATCATCAATCAATGATCAATTAAGCAAGCCATTTGTCCAATTAGAGCAAAGGGTCCGTCTGGACCATGGCTTATTTAGCTGTTTGATTGGAAAGGAGCAGAGGGAATAGATATGCTTGCATAATTGATTAGAATCAGGTTTTTAAACACTTATCTATGTCAAATGCTGAGGCCTTTTAGATTTTCTGTCTGAGGTATAAAAGGCTATTAGAAATCAAATGTGTTTTTATTGCTTTATTTAAACTGTGAAAGCACGCCAACAAGGGCAAAACAGTAGGCAAAGGGTTAATGGACTGTGTGGTTCTTCATGCACACCTGCTATTTTTTGCTCATGGTAGTGAAGCAGTGTAATATATACAACTTTCTGAGTCCATAAAATAGACAATGTGGTGATTTAATTCATTATTAGCGATTTATATCACTGGTGTCATTGTTTTGAATAATGATAGTAATAATAAAGTGTGCTCCAGAGAAGGATGAACTGTTTGCTTCTGGCAGAAGATCATATCAAAAAATGTGCATATTGCGCTAGAGTGCAATTAAAAATTATGATCTCCTTTAGGGTTAGGCTTGGCCCATGTAGCATTTCCTACCTTGAGGTCTTTGAAGTCTTTAGTTTTGTGTTACTCATTGATCTAATTTTTTTATTCTTTCGGTTCCTTAAGTTGCTGTGACTATTTGGCTTATTGACTTACTGATAGAGTGAGGCTGCAAGAATCTGGCAGGATCCTTATAAATTCACTTTTTCTCTCCATATGACAATGCTCTCTCCCCATACAACTGTTTTACCTAGGTGGCGCTGTCTCACCATCTCTATCCACCTCTAAACATAAGCCCTCCTCCTTCCTTTGCCACTTCTCTCGGTGGACACAGATTGTTTATTTGGGTCAAATAGTCAGTTATCTCAGGGAAAGAAAGAGGGGGTGTCTTCCAACCCTGCCATCTTCTTTTCCCAAATCCTCACCCTCCTTCTCTTTTTTCCACTTTTTTTCCACCTCCGACCCCTCCATTTTAGTTTTCAGCCATTTAACCAGTCAGTAACAATCAGAGCTGACAGAGTGACGGAAAACAATTGAGGTGGGGTCACTGGAGGGTTGACCTTAGAGCTTTGGGGGAGCGGGCATTGGAGGGAGACCCAGGGTAAAAAAACCGCCACCCCAGTGCAGTGTCCTGCCTGGGTCTTTGTTCTACATGTTCAGTGAGGAAAATGCAGGAAACTTAGCTTTATGTATCCACCTCTCTTCAATAACTGCTACACTTTCTTTCACTATCACCTTCTCATGTGCTTTTCCCCAAGTCTTTTTTATCCCTCTTTGTGTTATCACCCAGACAGGGTGAAGTGAGGGTGCAGAAGGTGATGAAGTGACTGACTTTTTCCTCCCATTTTCTTCATCTTCCCTCTCTCTCCCGAGACGGTGACTGCGTGACACTTGGGTTGTTGATTGGCAGGAGGCGTGGAGGTGTATGTGTGCACGTCTGTATGTTCAGGAAGGGGGGGGGGGCTAAGTGACTGTGTGTCTTTGTGCATGTTTGTCTGGATGCTTTAACGGGGCAGAGGGAGTTATCGAGACTGTAGTGGTTCAAGAGGGAGGAGGGTTGATGGTAGGATGGGAGAGACGAGGGGAAGGAGTGAA
>VVHJ01017536.1:61190-78410 GCA_015107715.1 Tylochromis polylepis
GAGGGGAAGGAGTGAAGAGAGGGGGAAGGGGGGGGGTTCATCCACTCTTTCTCTCACCCTCTCTGTGACAGTTTGGAGGTTTCACACTTAGCTGCCCTTGCGTTTGTTTGTCTGCTCGCTTCGACCAGGTTCCCACGTGAAAGTGTGCTCTTAAAGTCCTCATGCACTCGTCTGACCGTTGGGCATCACAGCAGTCAAAATCAGAGCTTAGAGGGACGTGAACATGACAGCTGGTTCTAGGTCCACAGAAACAAGCCATACAGCACCTTAGAAGGACTCCCTCTGGTTCCCATCCTGCTGGCCAAGTTGGTTATTTATTTATTTATGTATTTTTTTCCAAATTATGCCTAATGGACAAATTATTCTGCATTTAATTTTTATACAAAACACTGATTTTTTTCTGTGTTGTTTTTCCAATTCATTAGTGTTTATTTTAATATTGCAAGATGATTCTTTTTAAAGATAATTAAAAAAAAATTGGTAGTGTCATGTACTCGTGTGATGTGCTATCGCAGTAAGTCTAACATCTATATTAAATTACCATCACTGAATGCATATCATTGCTTTATCTACTGGAAAAATGTCAAAGTTGGTTGACTTCATTTTCTCCAAATATCTAACTAATACACTGATACACATAATTAGAGGTCATGGGCTGGCAATTAAAACAGTATCCCTTGTTGTCACAAGGCTCATCACAAACGTATGATAATTTAATAATTTTGCCACTGGTGTCATATATGGATGATTGATTGGAGAAAGAGCGAAAGGGGAGCGAGAGATGGGTGGATGCGACGCAAAAGGAGGCAGAGTGGGAGGGAAATGAAGGGGGAGTGGGGGTGAATTAGTGATGGGATGGAGGGAGAAAGGGGGAGTTCGTGGTGATTCAGCACAGTTGATCAATGTGAAGGAGGATGCAATGTGAGGATAGTGAGTGGATGGACAGAGGGTGGGATGGATGGACAGGAGGAGGGGTGACAGGGCTCCCCTCTAGCAAGTGGTGCGGCGACAGGGACAGATGGCGTCCCTTGGCGGACACAGTGAGTCCCAGTTTTCACCTGCGGCCCCATGGGAAAAATCCGCCTTCCTCACACATGCAGGCATACTAGGGGCCCTGGAATGCTCATGCTACACTACAGCAAGATGAAGGATGTACTCGGAGGATTTGGGGTGGGGGGGTGAAAGGAATGATGATAGGAGGGAGGGAGGAAAGCAGAGAAGCGGGTCAGGGGAACAGTGATATAGGATTGTCTGAGAAAACTTTAAGGGAGGAAATACGTAGAGTGGGAAAAAAGCATAGAGGATTAGAAGGCTGTAGAAAGTAGAAATTGAAAGAAACTATAAAGAAGGCAGTAAAAAAAATCAATAAGGACATTGTTTGAAGAAAGAAAAGCAGCAGGGAAGCCTTCACACTGTGAAAACTATTTGACAGATACTTTCCGACAGACAGCGCAACACCCAGGCAGATGCCTCTTGTTCTCTTTCCCTTTCTCTCCCTTTCCTTCTATCCCTCCTAAGCCGTCATCTCCTTTCTCCCCGCCTTGTTTTCTTTCCTCTCCTTGCCCCGTCTCCCTCTCTCTCTCTCTCTCTCTCGCTCTCTCCCTGACTGTTGGGTGATACAGATGGTGCTTTTGAGTACTGTGAATGGGGTCAGGCCGGGTCGGGAGGGAAGGGGGTACAAGAGAAGACCAGACAATAATGTAACGATTTGGCCGCCCGCCCCCCCCCTTGGACCAGCAGGGCCGTGGAGGAGAGTGAAAGTAAACAATGGTTCTTCGCTGAGGGGGTCAGTGGGAGGGGAGAGAGAAGAGGGGAAAGGGGTATGCAAGGGAGGGTTTGGGGGGCCGGGGTGGGGTCAGTCTCCCAGGGTCTTGATGCAGGCCGTGGTTGGGAGGGGGCCGAAATGGGTGCATTTGTGGACGTGTGTACTCGCTGGCTGGTTGGAAGGGCACAGAGGTCACAAGGTAGCAGCACTCCAGTCTTGGCATGTGGTCTATGTTTGAATGTCTGTGTTTTGAAAACTCATTACTGCACTGATTCTTTAGCCTACCGCTTTTGTTGTCAGTGAGTCTTGTTCCACGTGTGATCAATTTTCATTCTTTATATTCTTTAATATACCCTTTCATCAGACTTGGTAAGACTGTCAGTGATATATGCAATGAAGCAATGACAAATCAATGGTAATTTGATCTAATGAAGAGGGGATTCATGCAAAAACAAAACTTGAAATTAAAGGATTCCAGTGATAGAGATCTTATGGTTATACAGGGTATAATTCTTGTGTTTTGGGGAATCCCATATGTTCTGGATATTGAGTGTTGGGATTAAATGTTGCAGATGTGTGTTTAGAGCAGGTCTTACCTGTAGATTTCTGGAAAAGAAGACTAATTTTAAGTCACAATATGCAAAGCCATATTTTAAATTGATATGATTTTTCTTTTTATAGATGCATTTTTTAAACTTTTAGATTACATCCTGTATGTGGTAATGTTTTTATAAAATAAAGAAAAATGGAAAACAATAAAACAACCCAAACTTGTACGAGGTAATCTATGCCCACATGTTTAATCTACATGGATAGAACATCTCTTTAGTAAATATCCATATTAATAATTTTAGATTCAAATAACAATCTAATAGTTAATTCGTGCATTCATGCTCGTAGATGCATTATTACGAAATTGTGATGTCTTTTAATTATTTATGTTTTATTTGAGGTCTAGTAAGACAATTACTGCATGTAAAAAACATGGTATGGTCTTAAAAAAAACTTTAACTTGAAAATCACAACCACACCAAATACAACTATTCTCAAAAAGAGTAATGAGAAATTCATGATTTCAAATGTCTGTTCCAGTTTGTTTGTCTGTCTTCATACTATTTTTTTCTCTTGGTAATACTTAGACAAAAGTTGTTTAAGCCTGCTTATTTTCAGCACGTTCATATTGCAAAGGTTCATAAGGCAATCAATATGCATACTTGAATTCTTGACTTTTGCTTAGCTGTTGAATTATAATAATATAATGTGCATCATTTAAATGTAAAACAGACTAATTTGTATGATTTCACACTTGCAAATGAATTACCTACTGATAATTGTTTTCTAATGAAAAACTGAGGAATCGTGTTTGCTTTCCAAGCTTCTATACTGAGCAGCAGATTCCATTTTTGAATAGGTTCATTCAATTCTCAATGCCTATTTTGTTAATCAGTTTCAGATTATTGTCTTCAGGCTGTAGTGGACTGTATAGGTTGCCATCTGTGCACTGACAGCATGTGCTTGAGTACAAATGAAAGGGATAGTGGAGTGTGACAATTGACACATGGCTAAGTATGTCTAAAGATGCCCCATTGATCTAATTGACTGGAGAGGCAGGAATCAATGGCAGTGATCAGCAGTCCCCCAAAGTCCAATATTTGCACAATGACTTAACTGCTCCAACTAGCCAGATGTTGGTCTTTTCAGTCCTCGCTGGCCTCTGTGCAACTGCTTGTTAAAGAAATAAAATACAGGATATAATTTGCTATCATATTTAACTGTGCTATACAGTGATGTAAGTCTGGAGATCCACATTTACTTTGCAATTCTTGATGTTGGAACTGGTTTAGCTCTTTACATTTTAACCTTTTGTTTTCCCTAAAAATTTCAATCACATTTAAAAATAAAAAAACTCCCCTCTACACTTTCCATCTGTGGCTCTTGATTGACAGCTACTCGGAAGTGGAAAGGGAGTTTTAATGCAAAGATGAGAATTCAGGCAGCAGGAGTGGGGTCGCTGGACCCCTGGGGGCTTGCCTTTTCCTCCATCCCTATGTCAGAGCGAGGAGCGCTTGCAGGGGCCAAGAGATGATGCAGAAACCTGCATTGTCTGTGAGGCCCTCACATGTCAATACTAAAAGTCAAATAGTGTTGTGACATGTTTTGGGATGTGGAAGCGACGAACACGTGTGAATGTCTTTGGGAACGGTGTGCGTACATGCTCATGGTGCATCACTTTTTCTCTGTGCACATGGGACGCATGAACAGACAGGCATCCACACTTGGATAAAGAACCACACACTGCACAGATTTCACACAACAAACCACTTTATTTACTGCCACTCTAAGTCTGTGGAAAAGGGAGCAGTAAATGATGACACTTTTAAGGGATTATTGCTAGTGAAAACTATAACAGCCACAGTTGTTATAGTGTGTGCATGTGGGTGCGTATTTGTGTGAGGGGTCTGATTGAGCCATATTTGACTGGACTGATTTGAGTTCTGGGCTATGATTAGATTTCATACCCCAGGAGTCATGTCTTAAACTGCTACTCATGAAAGTTATTTTAGGTGTGCCTTTACGGCGGTGGTTAGAGGTAGAAATATGATAAATTCAGGAACATTTCACCATTTTTCTTGTTTATGTCTGTCTTTACCTTAAACCACATCATTTCTATGCTTCGCTGAAAATGTGGCTTCTTCCTGTGCCCTTCTTTGAAAACAAATCTCTCTGCAGTGTTATATAATCATCACTGACACCTGTGCATATAATGGTCACATCAATTGCAGTAGTTTATAGAAACATATTTTTTCTTGTCGCTATATTCATGGTGCTACTTAAATTCCTTTTGCCTAATGTTGTCTTTTGTAAATACTGAGAGGTGATTCTATTTTTATCTTGTACTTCATCCCTGAGATATGTAGCCCATGAAATTAGTTGTAAATTTAAATAGGTGAATTGTGGTTGCTGTTATTAGCTACGTTCAGTGCAGTCTTCATTCATCTTCTATCTTTTTATTTTCCATTTGGTTTTTCACATTAAATCAATTGTGAAAATCATGGTTCCAAGATGGATCAGACACTGTCACTTTACTTTGGCATGTTCTTCTGCACCTCTTTATATCATCCTGTAGCTCTCTGACTCTCAAGAGTGTGTACCAGATAGTATTCAGTCTATGCAAACACACATATAATCATACACTTTTTTGTTAAAATTAATTTTGTGCCTTTATTAGATTACACAGTGAAGACAGTCAGGAAGCAGGGAGAGAGAGAGAATGGGGAAGACGCAGCAAAGAGCCTCGAGTCAGAGTCAAACCCAGGCGAAGTAGTGCCCAGTTTTTAAAGAAAACTAAGTGAGTGTAAAGAAAAAAGCAGTGCACCAGGTGTGGATGGCGTAATTATTTCAGGTCATTATATTTTGAGATTTTCTGAGATTTATATGTGCACAACTACGTTTTCTCAGAAGGTAATAACAAGGTGACGTAACCACCTGGTGAAGCAACTGGATGTATTATTGAAGGGTCTTTACCTTACAATAAACAATAACTGTTGTTGTGATTTGGTGCTATATAAATATACTTGAATTTAATTGATAAAAGTCATTAACCCAAACTATTTCTGAATGTTTTCAAGTCAGATTTGTGCAGGCAAGCCAAGAGCCAGATGAACCATACCACTGACTTGCTACACATTGGTTTACAACATAAGCATTATTATGTGTAAAGCACTCATTTTTTTAAATAAAAAAAGATTAGTGCCAAAACTAGAAAAGGCATGTGCATTAATCTTCTACATTAGCACACAGTGTATGTCAGTGACAAAACTAATATCATTTTATCACTGAAGTGAGAAAATGATTTAAAATGCATGCCAGTGTAGAACTAACAAGGAGAATAATACTGCGCATTGCTCATTCGAACTCTTATTTTTCTTATTTTAACTCCAAGTTATTCTAAACTTAGAGTTTGTAGCAGTTTAAATAACCTTTGTCTGTAGAGTCTTGAAATGATGAATGACCAGTGGCTTGACCTTTTAAACACCTTCAAACATAAAAGCTTTTGAACACTGAAAATACATACCCTGAGTAAAAGTGAGTACATTAAGCATGTCCTTCAGCCTTCAATGGCACACATGTCGATGGAGCAGAGGGGCCACAGGAAAAATCATGCAGCTTTGTGCTCACAGATAGTAGTGCCTTGACTATCTTTATGAAGGAATTACAGGACAGGTGTGAATATTGTCGTTGGGTGTGCTGTGACACTTTACTTTTCCCAATGAACGAAGGTTGATATAACAAAAGCGTTAAGGACTGAGGACTTTAAAATCTTTTACTGGAATTAATTTCTGGTGTTAGAGGGTAAGTCTAGAGAGTCTAGTTTAACACTTGTTCTTACATTAAAGCCCTAAAACAAATAACTTCAGTGTACCCGTGTAGAATAATTGATTTTTCCATCTAGATCTTCAAAATGTGTTCCTCTTTTTCACCAACGTGCTTCAACATCGTGACTTGTTCTGAGCTACGCACTGATGGCAAGTGCTTACAGGAGACAGAAAAAAATAACATTTTTAATCACTGCAGTAGAATGTGAAAGTATTGTGAAGCAATCTCCAAAACTATGTTGGCTTTTACACAAAACTACCTAATAACTGTAATGGCTTTAAATGGTCATGTGGAGCTAGAGATTTGTATTACTTCCCAATAATTTGAATCTTTCCAGCAGGGTATGTGAAAAGGATCAAAACACAAGATCTTAAAAAGTGTTATTTCTTCTTGTTTCCTGTAAATCGCAGTTTTATTGTATACCATCAGTAAAAAAACAATAATAGCACAATCACGAATTGGTAGCATATGAAAATTGGTCAGCAGCTACTCCCTTATAGTGGAGACAGAATTATATATGTTTCTGTGTTGCACCTGCAGGGCAAAGAAGAGTAAGCTATTGGGCTATAAAAACATTTTGTTCCGAGTTTTGGAACAAGTTGCATTTTTGAAATTTGATTACAGTGATAGATGGCAAGCTCTTAATCTGACAGTAATGATGCATTTTGAATTATGGCCTTTTTGATTATATTGCTTGCACTTTCAGATAAAAAACTATTTTCAAACTAGGTTTACTTCTATTCAACAGGGAAAATTTGAAGGCAAGTGATGGGGCCATTTAAACTGCTACCAATCAGCTTTCTGACCCAAGTTGTGAACCAGATGGAAACAGAGATAGCAATAACTCGCAGGGGCACAGTGCACCTTTAGCAGTGGCACAGAGGAAGAATGCCAGGAAGAGTACATGTTGCTGTTTTCTAAAGCCTTCTGGAAAGAACACTCTCAGGATTGATGCCAGTTTTAACTCCAGACTCTTGAGGACTCACAATACAACAGGGAAAGTGTTTGACATTCTTTCTGCCAGATGCCAGGCCAGTCAGCTGAAACCTGAGAAGACTGGCTCACTGGGTATTGCTTCCTGCAACTTCCATAACTGTCTGACAACAAACATTGTGGAAAAAACAAACAAACCCCAAAATAAGCCGATCACTTTTATCTGAAAGTGTAACAATGTTGTGGCTTTATGAGCAACTATGCTGGTATCAGCCATGCTCTGTAACTGTTGATTCTTTGTTTATTTCCAAGACTTCATGCTAAGCTAAAGTAACCACCTTTCTTTAAATACTTTAAATGTACTGTTCACACAGGAGGGTAGAATTATGCTGTATAACTTGAGTAAAATTTTTTGTTCAGGAAAAAATATTTAATATCCAAACAGACATTGTTGCAATGTTGTTATTTCCTCAGTCAAAAGTGCTCAAGGTGTGAAAAAAAACTGAAAAAACTTGTGTGTGCAAGAGAGAGCGCGATATAAACACACTTCACCTGTTTCTTACTTCCAGCACTACAAGAAAAAAACATACACTTTGGATAAGGATAATTTAGCCTGTCGTAATTAATGATTATAAGTGAATGGATATTAGCTAAAAAGCTAACACAATATTTGCTCATAATCTCTGTTTGCCTTTCTTTTCTTTTTTTTTTACTTTCTTCTTTTACACCAATTCTCATTCAGTCAGTTATCATATGTGTAAACTGGCTCATCTGTCTTTTCTTCCACTCTTCAGCAGTGAATCAAAAAATTAAAGAGATAAATTCTAACCATAATTTTAAAAAAAACAACAACAAAAAACACGGCTTGTTATGGTATTTTTCATGGTACTTCACTTCTCCCCTACTTCCTGACAGTGAATGTTTGGAAGTTTTGTATTTTTTTTCAGGTCCAGACCTCATTCTTGTTTCTCCAATCCATGAACCATGGCATCAACATCAACACTGTATTTTCCCTGGCTCTGTTTGCACTGAAAATGAGCTGTGGGTTCATAAACACACTTGTGTGATGTTTTTATCTGTAGTACAGTCAGACAAATCCTGAAAACATCTAACTGTGTTCTCTATTAGAGCAGCACAGCTCCTAGGATGATCAAATGTCTCAGTGGCTCTATCCTAGTCAAAGCTCACGTGCAACATGTGGACATGAAAAAAAAAAAGAACTAAGGTGCACTCCAGTGCTGTATGTCCTCGGTCAAGTTCTTCATTCTCTTGGCTGAATCACCGTGCTTTTATATTAGTGTGATTGGCAGCCACAAGAGCTTTATGAACACCCGGCTCTGTCAAAGGGATGTACAATTCACAAGCTAGTCTTTGTAAGGCTTTGCCAGGAAACAAGGCTGAGAAAAAATCATATAGAGGGAAAGGTCTCAGTCCTCTCCATCCTTCACCTCTTTGCTGATCCTCGGAGAGATCGACAGCAGCTATGTGCATATCTGAAGGTATATTTTTGTGTATCATTGTGTCTGGGTTTCTACAGTTTGTAATGGGGGCTTTGTGTGTGTTACAAATATGTGTGTCTGTTCTTCTGCATGTACAGCCCTGTAAGAACTATGGTAAGATAGAGGTGTGGATGAAAAACATACGTGACGATGAGGAGCGCGACGGTGGAATTGGGAGTTGGTAGGAGTTTATAATGGGGCACTGCAGACGCTGGACCCTGGCCCTAATTGATCTCTGGGTAGTGCAGAGGGCCCAGCCTCGGGGGCCACTGGAGGGGTCATTAGGATGCAAATATAACAGTTTCTGCAGCATACACCAGACAGACGCACTGACAAGGGAGGGAGTGATGGAGAAAAATTATTTGAATCAAAGCAGAGAAAAGGAATCTGCCTTTTTCTGTCACCTTGCATTCTTTTTGGTACTCTTGTCTGTTTCTTGCTGTATAATATAAAGTCAGAGATGCTTTTCTATTTGTTTAAATTATGTTTCATTTCGGCACGCTCTAACCTACCTATAACAACCCAAGAAGATGCCCATCCATCCATCTTCTTAACTCCTTATCCCATTAAGGGTTAGAGGAGGGGCTGGTGCCAACCCCATGGTTGATGGTGATGGTGTTTTTATGCTCACCGTATTTGACATTACATCGTCTGGTGCATGCTACTATACCAGTGGTGCTTTGGCCGGTCATGCACATTTAACGATTTTTGTAACCCACCGACACGAGTGTACGATCGTGTCGGTTTTTACCGCCATTTTAATGATATTCAGGTACAGTAGCTCAGAGATGTACAAATATACAGAGGAAGATGTTTCAACTGTTTAAAACAGTTTGAAAACTTGACACTTTGTGGAGAAAACTGTGGAGGACAAAAAAAACCCAAAACCCACTCAGCAAAGTCTTTGCTTCTGACTTCTTCTCTCCTATATCAGCACTTAGGCGCCGGTATTGTCTGAGTGGCAACACCTATCTTTCAGGTGAATACTGCGGTTTCCTGTGCCTTAATGGCAGAAGTGACTGCGTGACGATGTTGCGGTGGTGTGCAAAACGACCAGTGCGGAGGGTATACTGGCGCCTTAAGAGGCAGGACACACCCAGTCCATTGCAGGCCTAGAATATACATTGTATTAAATTAAAATAAACTAAAAAACTTGGCCAGTGGTGTTTTTCAAAGACTAGGAAATGTAGTTTTGGCATTACAAGTGAATTTTTCAGTGCGTATACTGTGTTAAATTTGAAAAAGTTAATCCATTTATTCTTCCAGATATAGATAAAAATGCTGATGAAGTTGCATATTGTGACCACATTTCTCTAGGGACCAAACCAGCATCACTTTGTCATGTATGTTTATTGTGTTTGTACTGAAAAACCAATCATGTCCTTCCATTGAAGCAAACCTGGACCTCTGCCCATGTACACTCCTTTCATTATTTGTCTTTTTCATGTCTCCATTTTTTAAGACAAAAGCAGAGGATATCCGTGGCAGAGGTTGGGGGGCTGGGGCCAGCTAGAATGGGGATAGTTTTTTTTTTCATTCTCCCCTAATTGACGTGAACAGTTCTTTTGACCCTAATTAGCGCTCTGTAATCTCTCATTTGCATATCACAAAGGCAACAGCATTTGCATATTTGTAAACGAGATGGGTCCTGCATCTGCATGCGTTCCCTTGTTTCCTTGTCTTTCTTCTTTGCCCCCTTTCTCTCTGTCTCTTTCTGGCGCTCTTTCTTTCACCACGTCCCCCTCTCTACCGCTCTCTCACATGGGTACAGTGCCAGAAAGTGGCAGCAACAACAGGGCAACATGCAGACAGGGACAAGAGGCAGGCACTGGTCGCTTGGCACGTGCCCTGGCACAGGCACTGACAAGGATAAAATGAGGCAAAGGGGAAAGGAAAAGAAGTTTAAAAGAGTTTACAGGTGGAGGGAAGTTGAAGAGAAAACAATAAAATGAGGTCATTAAGGATGAGCTGGTGAGAGACATTACAGAGCTGTAGGCAGACCGATGATGAAGAGTAATAGGATGAGATAAAGGGACAAATTATGGTGATAAAGAGATGAAAAATGGTGGTAAGATGCAGGACAGTGAGAGGGGATCAAGAGAAAAATGGGGACTTGTATACCACATGCAAATCACTGGCTCTGTGTCCAGCAGTATCTTTGCCTAACCAATAATCTAGCCAGTCTGCTCACCCTCTCTCTTGCAACCAACCACTCAAGCAAGCAAAGCATTATGAAGTGTTAACAGGTGTTCACGCTGTGTCAGTGTCATCATCTTCAGTTCTCTTCTTTCTTCTCGCTCCTCTGTAATGCACAATACCACTTAGAACTAATATTTTTAATTCATTATTGACACTGTGGGAAATGGCCACATCAAACCAGCAAATTTTCTTTAGCTTTCTCTTTCATTCCCACCATAAATTCATTGCTTGTTCAAATAACTAGATGATGTATAAAAATGTATGCACCCCAAGGTGACATCAAGGAGCTCAATTAGAGAATACTCAGCCACATTTGGCTCACAAAAATGTTGCCAAATACTTTTTGTTGAGATACCCCTTGTATCATGTTTTTTAAGTCTATCTGTCTGATTTTTATCTTCCAGGTTCACACATCAGTAGCTTCAGAGTCCCTGATTTTGGTTATAATAGACGCTAACATTCATCTGCCTTCCGTTACAAAGGCATGTCTTTTTCTGTGTCCCTCTTAGTCCCTCTGACGCCTCTCCTCCACCCCTTGTCAGTCCTGACCCCAGTGAATCAGCTCTCTATTACTATGGTAATGGGGGCTAATTGAATGGCCGAGGTGTAATGGAGAAGACAACACAGCCTACATTATGATAAGGAGCCTAGACAACAGCCCTCCGTCAAGGGTCACCCACCAAAAAGGTGGGCTTAAAGCCCCTTTTGCACATTGACCTTCCCACACCAGTTCCATTTTTTTTTCTGACTCCCAAAGATGCGAGCATCCTGTATGCAAGGCTTTGAATCTCTAAGTAATCTCTGATTTTTCCATTCAGAATTGACATGTAGTTACTCTGCATTGGCATACAATGTTGGGTGTCTGTCTGTGTCTGTTTGATGTACTGAAAGTTGGAGATGTGTTTCAGCATTCCCTTATGGGAAGGAGAGATGTGGACATCCTCTCATACAGGTATGATGAAAAATTTAATGGGGATGAATTGTTGTTTTCTGCTGTGATGCCAGGGTGCTGGGGGAGTAAGCAGGCATTCATTTCCTCTCATTCTACGGGTCCTCTAATGTATTCAACAGGGAAAGGTACTCTGTCAAACGTGAAAGCAAGAGGTCTCCTTGTATTGCCTTTTTTGCATATGTGAGATCAACGCCTGATTGCAGAGTTTGGGACAATGCAGTTTAAATGTGGTATTTTTTGCCATTTTGACACTTTCAAAATCTGCATGGAGTAAAACCACTCATCAGTGAAACCACTGAAATTAGCCACAACACGTTAGGGAGGAATAAAAGAAAAAGAAACGTTGTCGTAAACCTTTGCTTTTTAAATGGATATGATTTAGAAAGCAATTAAATCCCAAATTGAAAGTTTTAGGTTTGGTGCTGTTCTACTTCTCTTGAAATGTTTAGAATCCAGTTTAGAAAAGAAGGGAAGTGGTAATGTGTTTTTTTTTTGTTTTTTTTTAACTGCTTCCATTATGGCTTCCCCTGGCAAAGGAGAACAATGTAGTCTTTTACAACAAGGAGAGGTGTTTCTGTGAGGTGGACCCAAATTCACTTACTGAATATCATTAAAGAGGGCACACGGAAGGGAGAAAGTGCTGCTCCCTTTGATTTTGTTTATGTTCTGGAAATTGCATCGCCTTTGCAATTAGCCTGGTTGAGTGTGTGGGCCTGTGCTTTAAACAGATAAAAGAAGGAGGTGAGAGATCAGAGAAGATGCTGTTTAGGAGTACTGCTAAACCCAGCTGTTACCCAGCTGGTACTTTATGTTCCCCTGTGTTTGTCAAATAACAAACCTTCACCCCTGCCCTGTTCTATTGTTACACTTAGTGAACTACCACACACACTTCATTACTACAGATATTTAAGAGCATGTCGAACTTTAAAAATTATGTATAAGTTATGTATTGTTAGATACATAACTTCGTTTCTTGCTTAAGTTATCTGATGTCATCATCCATCCATCTATTTTATTTGCTGCAGGGCCACGGGGGGTGCTGGAGCCTGTTGTAGTTGTTTTAGGGCAATAGGTGGGGTACACCCTGGACATGTCCCTAGTCTGTCACAGGGGAACATACAAATGAAACATTGATAATAGATTTACCAATTTTTTTTTGCTCTCTGTTTAGTTAGACATTTATGATGTAACCAGTCACTCCATTTTCTATTTTTTATCGTCCTAATAAAAAATTGTGTAATTGAGATGGGGATATTTACCAGGTCAATCACTGAAGGGTTTGGTGGTATTTACACTTATTGCTATATCAACAATGCTGGAACATCACCAGAACTGGAAAGGGACCATCCGCTTTCACTTACTAGGATCTGTGTTCACAGGCAGCTGTTTTAGCATTGAGAGCATGTATTATCTATACAAATCCCATGAAGTTCTTCATTAACAACTGTCAGCATATTTTTGACATAAGAACTGCCTTGTACATCTTTTCTTTAGCTCTACTTGGGGCACATTCAGTTCTCTCACTGACCAATCCAAATCAATAAAGGGATTCGTTTTAAAGTATCAAGCCTTTCAGTGGTGGTTGGAGAATAAAGTGATCTTAACTGTTACTAACAAATAATTGATTTTTTTTTTTGTAACATTGACCTCACTCTTGTAAAGTAAACTATGGGAACTTCACAGTGAAGTTCAGTGGTGACTTTCTAAGTTTTGTCTATATTTGTGTACTGGCAACAAGTGCTTTCTAACAGTTAAATGCTATTTTTCATTTTTTTAAAAAGTGTTCCCCCACACTGACTAAATTATTCCTTGAAACTACAACTGAATCCTCAGCCTACTCATCTCATCTTCTGCCTTCCTCCCTCCTCCCACCCCCTACGCCCTCTGCCAGTATGCCTCTCACCTTTAGCCACCCTCCGCACTTTGTTGATGTGTAACTCCCCGACCTGAGAGACCCAGCAGCTATGCATAAAACATGTCATATTGTGCTTGTGCTTCTACTCAGGGCTAGCCATGTTTTTCTTCATCATTTATACAAAGTGGTATCTTTTTTGACTTTTCAAACCCATGGAAAGCAACTTTAAGAAGTTGGACTCTGCTCTAGCTTTTAGACTTCTTGGAGTGCAGGAGAGATGGGAAGAGTGAGGGTGAAATAATAACATAGTGGTGGACAGACACCTACACACACCTTTACAGTCATACACAAACACACACACGCATATACTGTGTCTGGTTCCAACCCCTGCTAGGTTGCAGCATCAGGGTCAAGCGGGCTGCACTTCACAATCTCAGCACTACCCGAATGAGCAGTGCATCAGTGAGGAAAAACAGAGAAAAAAGGGACACAAAGAGTGAAGCCAGAGACAGAGAGACATGAAGGGAGGGTAAGGAATGGAAGGAAGAGAGGGAACAGGAAAGCCATTTGAAGCCACCTCCTGTCGGCGGTCTGGGCATCAACCACCTCTAGCCTTCACTCTCCACCTCCTCCTTGTGTTCATCGTGTTGTTGCTGTGTATTCCACCCCTGCTGAGGGCCCACTCACGCCCCCCTGCCTCAGCCCCATATTGGATCTCAGTAGGTATTTTGTGCTTTTAAATGAATAGGCAAATGAGAAACAGGGTCCAATTGAAGGAGGGTGAGCAGTGGTAGAGGAGGGGGAAATAAGTAGCAGGGGAGCGGAGGCAATCGGGTCTTTGGGCGGAAACACAAGCCCCCACCCTTCACCCTGAACACTACACACAATCACACACACACATACACCCAAAATGTCAGGAGTGGCTAAGAGCCTGGGGGAAGGCATCTCATTTCAATATGGCCTCCTGCCGGGTGCCCCGATGCAGCAAACTGGGAGACCCCCGCTCAGAGACCCACTGATCTGTGATAAAAGCAGCCCTGCATCCTCATCATCCTCTTCCAACTTCAAAATCCAATTCAAACTCCTCCAAATTGCTTATTGGTGTTTTTTTTTTCTTTCGGTACACTGCACTCATGTACTAGGATATTTGCCTCATGTCACATTTTACCTGATATTTAGTTTTTAAGTACATCTACTGTGGAAAATTCCAGTTTATTAAAATTCTGATCTTGTGTTCATAGTTTTGGTAATTCTGCTTTTCGTGGGAATATTTTATTATAATCACCAAGTTAGTGCTGAAAATGCTGGAACATTGTTTAAAAGAGATATGATGAGGGAAGTAAGGTTTCTTATAAATGTACTACTCCAGAATTATCAGCAATTCTTATAATATGGATGACTGAGGTGCTTGTATGTGTTACAACACATATGGCTACACGTGGACATTAAATATTGGGATAACAAGGGCTGCAATGCAATGTGCACATGTGTCAACCTGTGTGCAGCCTCTTGCAATCACTATTTTTTTTTCCCCCTTAAGTCTTGCCCTCTCAAACATGCTGGTTCACAGAGTGTCTTTTTCTTTGCTGTGGGAATACTTTTTTCTTTGGGACATTGAACTCCAGCATAACGACTTCATGCCACTTGTATCGTTTACTCCAGAGATCAGCTGATTGGCCTGCAGCTTGGTCTGTCAGCTAGAACAACAGAGATTCCAGTTAAAATCTGGAGAAAAACATGGAGGATTCAGAGACGGACAGAAGAAGAGGAAAACGAGGGGATGGGGTGAGACAGCAGAGAGTTTTGAAGAAACTGAATTATAAGTCATGTCTCCCCTCTCTGATCATGGGGAATGCACGGTCGCTAGAGAATAAAATGGAAGCGCTGACGGCGCTGGCCCAAAGTCAGAGGGAGTACCGGGAGTGTAGTTTTACATGTTTCATAGAGACATGGCTGCACCAGGATATTCCCGACAGCAACATGTCCATGGAGGGCTTTTATACAATTTGGGCTGACAGACTGCACCACTAGTGGTAAGAGGAAAGGATGAGTCTTGCCATTCTAGTTAATAATCGCTGGTTTGACCCTGCTCACAGTAACATAAAAAGTATATTTGTTGCCCAGATACTGAACTGTGTACTCGTGAACTTCTAACATGTCATTGTAGTGGCTGTATATAGTTCTCCCTCTGTCAGCCCCACTTCGGCATCTACCACCCTCACCTCTGCCATAGCCTAGTTACAGTCACAACACCTGAGCGAGTACTTTCTTTGCTGTCTCAGGCTACCACATCACCTTGTATTTTGGATTGAATTTTTATTTTGAACATGTTAAAATACTACAACAACAGAGAAAAAAAAGAGACAAACAAACAAAGCATGAACTTATATGTTCAAAAAGGAATAGGAAGAAGCATAAGCTCATTTAATCCCACCCCCTTTCCACTATTTAGTAATTAATAGTCAACACTTTCTCTTCCTGTTTATGCCCTGTTCAGAAGTTCTTCATTACAATTACATTACATGTTACATGTATTTTTTTATTTTATCTATCTATCTATCTATCTATCTATCTATCTATCTATCTATCTATCTATCTATCTATCTATCTATCTATCTATCTATCTATCTATCTATCTATCTATCTATCTATCCCCAGTAACATGTCAAAAGATATACAATTTACAGATATATATACTTATACAAACATGCTTGTGCACCCACACATACATGTATACACATCACTATTGTGAAAATAGTGGGTGAGAACACCTGATCAGAGCGTTACCTCCTCCCTGTACTTTGCAAAAACCATATTTTTGAACTGCTTTTGAAACTGAGTCATGCTGGGACATTGTTTCAGTTCTTCACTTAGTCTATTCCACAGCTTCCCTTCACGCACAGAGATGCAAAAACTTTTTAGTGTTGTATGGATACAGGGATGTTTTCAATTTAATTCCCCCCTCAAATTGTATCCCCGTTCCCATTTAGAAAACAATTTTAGAATATTGCCAGGAAGTAGGTTGTTTATTGCTTCATACATAATTTGTGCAGTGAGAAAATGAACCAGATCTGTGAATTTCAGTATTTTTGATTTTAAGAATAGTGGATTTGTATGATCTCTGAAATCAGTTTTATGGATTATCCTTATGGCCCTTTTTTGCAATATGAAGACTGATGATCACGAACATTTATAAGTAAACCTCTGCACAATAATGCAAATACGGTGAAATCAGTGAACAATAGGGAATGTGGAGTGCTTTGTGGTCCAGAATGTGTTTTACTTTACTCAAAATTGAAATACTTCTTGAAATTTTGTTATGTATATGATTTATATGAGACTTCCAGCATATTTTATCATCTAATATCACACCAAGAAACTTGTGTTCAAGAACTCTTTCAATTTCCACACCATCTATATGAATCTGCACTTGTGAGTTTCTTTGGGAATTCCCAAATAAGACGATTTTAGTTTTACTTAGATTTAGTGATAGTTTGTTCCTGTCAAACCACTTTTTAATTTTGCACATTTCTGAAGTGATTGTATACAGCAGCTCCTTTAGATTCCCCCCAGAACAAAAAATATTTGTGTCATCTGCAAATAATACTAATTTTAATATATCAGATACCTTACTAATATC
>VVHJ01017537.1:1388-15705 GCA_015107715.1 Tylochromis polylepis
CCCCCCTTTTTTTTTTCCCCCCCCCCCCCCCCCATTTCATGTGATCTATGGAGTTAATGTAATGTTTTTTTTCTCGTGCATTGTTTACTCAAAACCTCGGCTACATGGAATAAATTCAAATCACAAGATGCATAGCTGAGATATATTAACTGCCAGATGATTGAATACAAAGGCTAACACGATATCTAATCTGTCTCAGTTTATCTTCCAATATTTTTCAGGGGTGTTTCTATTAATAAGGGTTGTAGTGGTTTCACGTCTGGTCTAAATTTAGTAAGACTGGTCTTTTTTCTTTTTTTTGTTGTTTTTGTTGTTTTTGTTTAAACATGTTAATTTTCCCTCTAGTTCTTTTATTTCTGTTATATTTCATGACTGATGTTTGGCTGTTGTGCCATATCAGTTTTGGGATAAACAGGCTAAATGTACAGTGTAATGAAGAGCTGAAAAACTTTTTTGTAACAAAAATTTCTTTGTGTGCTTGGCACAAAGGCTGGATAACAAGATAGACAGACAGAAAAACGGCTACTGGCCTAATTCCTATTTCAAGCAAACAAAGACTAAATACTGACCAAGCCCCGTGACGACGAAGATCATGCATGGATCTTAAATTAGGTCCGTGTATTTAGCCTGTATAAATACTGGTATTGTTAACTTTTGATGTGGTCACACTTCTTTGTGGCTCCACACGTGATCAGCCAATCCTTTTGGTAGCAGGGAGAGGAGAGACGACAGGACCTGCTTACCTTCTTGGATGTTTGTGGTTCAGATTCAGGAAAATAATATGAAAGTGACCAGTATAGTCAGATTGTCTTCGGTTTATGGACTGGGACAAGTTCTACTTTTCTTTTCATTTCAACTCCTAAAAACATCTTTTAATTGTAGAAAAATAACGTGTGTACTGGATAACCATCATTTTAACAGTGTAACCACATTTAACCTGCAACATCAGATAGTTAATGACTGTTTTCTCCGTGGGACGATAGTATAACAATGCAACACAGTATGGCTTTGTTTCAGTTTTCTCTTGCTAGCGCTGTAAGTATTCAGTTATCCCACACCTGATATGGTGAAACTGCCAGTGAACTAACTTTTTCTGATTCTTCTTCATTACTGCTTTTCTTCTTTACAGCTGTCATTTCTAACTCTTGATCCGAAAGAGCCCTCCCTGAGTGGACCACCACACACTCGACTCTCGCGCTCCTATTCACCTCAGCCATGTCATTCAATTTGTTGTCGTTATGGACTCGATTTCTTAGTCCCAACACAAAGTGGTTGTGATTAACAACTTCTCTAGAAACAGTACCTTCACAAGGTGCTTGCACAGACCTTCTTTTCCTCCTCCACCCAACAATTCTGCTCCACAGCTGGCTCTGCACAAGGCAACAAAAAGGCCTGGACTTGCATATCGCCCCGAAGCCCCTCTTAAAGTTCTCATTGTAGTAGCCATAGATGATGGGGTTGACGCTGGAGTTCGAGAAAGCCAGCCAGTGTGCGAAGGGGAAGATGTAGCTGGTCAGAAGGTCCAGCTGGTTCCCGTCCAAGTCTGCATAGTCTGTTATCATCATGAGGGTCCAGAGCGGCAACCAGGACAGCATGAAAAGCAAAGCTACCACAATGAGCATCTTTATCACCTTTATCTTTTTCCTTGATATCCTCGGATGACCTTGTCTCCTGCTTCCTACCTGGACCGTAGCATTGGTCAGGTGCGGCTCTCTGTTTACAAACACAGAAGAGCACAGTTTGACTCCGATGCTTATGTACATCAGTGAGATTACTGTGAGGGGCAGCAGGTAGATGTGCGCAAACAAAACCACTGTGTAGACCTTTCTCATCCGAGGGTTGACAAAGTTTTCGTAGCAGGTGTACAAGGGCAATGTGTGATTGAAGTTGTTATTATATATCATGTAATGGAAAGGGACTTTCTCCACAGTCAGGGCAACTGCAGCAGGACACATGAAGGCCACGGCTAACACCCAGATTGAGACGATGGCTGATTTGGCAACAAACACAGTCAGCTTGGGTTGTAGAGGGTACACTATACAGCGAAACCTGCAGCAGACAAGAAAAGAAAAGAAGAGCATTGTTATGAATTAATGAAGTAAACACGCGCATTTTATTAAGAAGAGATAAATATCACTACTTGTTTAATTTCAATTTTTAACCCCTTGAGATAAACCCACAACTGTTTTAGAGAAATAAGGAAAAAACGTAAATTGTTTCCGATGTGTCATTCCGATGTAAAAAGTCCGTGGTTGCTCACTGATTGCATTGAATTTTTTTTACCATTTGTCAAAAAGTAGTTGCAGGTATGAAGTGGTTTCCTAGAGGTAAAGCGTGCAATACTTTCAGCTTCTGGCCAACCACTTTCTATTGCAAGGAGATTGCACGGGTTGCCTGGTAGAAGGCAACCTGTCTCAAACAATTGCGGTCTGACTTTTACCGACTGCAGTCATTGTCAGACTGGCAAAGGTTTGCAAATAACTAATGTCTAATTTAAAAACACAGACAGATTGGACATTGCAATTGCAAATTTTGCATTTAGTCTGTGCAAAAGAGCACAAGTCATCTCTCTGTAATATGGGACTCGACTCAACTGGTTGCATTCTGGTTATTCCTATATAAAACCAAGGTTGTCTTGAAAGGAGTGTCCATATAATATTGCAGTTAAATTGCTCTCCTGCAGAAACTGCATCACTGAGGAGGAATTTTAGAAGTTCTTTTTCATATCTATGAGATTCTGCTTGGATTCTGGTTGGAGTAGCTAATTTGGATTTCTGTGAACGTAGATGACAACAGTCATCTCAGTTTTTGCTGATTTATAACAGTTAATTGATGTGTTATCACAACCAGATTGCATGTCATTTCCAACTTAACCCCATTCAATCACAGATTGATATCAGACTGACTGCGTCTTCTTGCCTTGGTTGTTGTCTTGATGCACCAAAGTCATGCTGAAGATGACAAGTGCATACGAGTGGATGCAGATATGATCTCCAGTTTCAAAAAATCATTTCAAAGGCAACAAGATCAGAAGTTCACTGCACACCCTTGCATTAATGTTGATTGTGGGTCTCCAACCACTGTTTCCCTAGAGTGATTGTAGCATTAAGTGAAAAAAAAAAAAAAACCTGTTAAATATTTGGGGTTTTTTGTCAGTCTGGGTAGGGCTGGTTGGACTGTCCAACTCAGATGTAAATGTCTAAGCAAAAACAACCCCCAGCTCCAAAAAATGTTGGGATGCTCTGTAAAATGTAAATAAAAACTGAATGCAATGACTTGCAAATCTCACAAACTCACATTTTATTCACAATAGAACACAGAAAATGAATCAAATGCTTAAACTGAGACGATTTCACATTTCATGGAAAATTTCAGCTCAATTTGAATTTGACAGCAGCATCACATCTGAAAAATGTTGCAACCGGGATAGCAAAAGGTTGGAAAAGTAAGTGTAACTGAACCAGTGCCAGGAAAACAGTTTGAAAACAGTTTGGTTAATTTTCACCGAGTCAGTAACATGATTGTTCAAGCAATCTCTGTGTGCAAGGGATAAGGCAGAAAAATCAGCAGTGCTGAGTGTAACTGTAATCATATTACATTTTTCAGCAAAACAGTAATGTAATGAGTTGTAATGAGTTACTATACTACCTTCAAAAATTACATTACAGTTACAATCATGTCATTACTTGTGCTACAGATGTTCTTCAGTAAGAGGGCTGATGTGGGGTGTACCCTTGTGTTTTGTCACAAGGGTTGTGTCCTGTGTTTTGGCAGCCGGTCTGCTGTGAACAGGTTGCCAGTCTCCTGCAGGGCTAACGGAGAGACAAACAACCATTCACATGGCCAATTTAGAACTGTCAAATTAACCAATCTCTTGAGCTTTAAATTATTGCACCGATGTGTTTGTCTTGTGGTTTCGAAGTGAAATATCTCAGCAAATACTTTACTAGATTTGGCTGCAGTGAGGTTCTCCTTAGGATATCTATAGCCTACATACATGTCATGGTCTCCGTGTCTCCTTGGCTGACCTGGCTTTCAGGCCTTCTGTCTGCCTGGAAAGAGATCCTCATGGGCTCCCGCTCTCGGCCCACGCATCTGGTCTAATTACCCACCTGGCGCTGATCTGCCCAATTGGCTGAGCGTCTCCTTAAGGTGGTGGCTCAGTACTTGTCGTCGGTGGATTGTTGAGTAACCTCCGTTAGTACAGCCCTGGAAAATCTCTGTTTAGTGCAAACCTCTAGCTTGTTCTGATCGTGCTTTCTTTGTATATAGATTCCCTGGACCTGTCCCCAAGTCTGGCAGAGTGGCGTGGTGTGGGCGGAGAAGAGCGTGAGTGAACTGAAGAGGAGCGTGGAATGTACACTGGATTGGAGTGTGGAGTGTGTTGGATTGGATTGTGTGCACGGACCTGTTCCCCTCCTTCCCTGGATCCCTGGAAACCCCGACCCTTGCACTTTGCATATTGCTTCACCTGGTGTTATTTTGTAAATAAACGGTTGACTTTTACTCTAAAGAGCTGGTCTGCGCTCGAGTCCGTTCGGTCCCGTTTCAATACATTTGGTTTTACACTCACTTTTCATACACAGTTACCTCCAAAAATTATTGTAATATCATTTCCAGCAGCCTTATCTGCACTTTTCCGCTGCTGTTAGTAAATATTATTCCGCTAAACTGATATAGGAATAGAGCAAACACTGTGCCACTAACATTATTAGAATTTTTATATATTTGGCCATTAATTATTTCTTTATTAATCTGATTATTTTATTGTATTATATTCCATCAAGTATCAAAGAACAATGCGCACTTACCTTTCAACAGCAATAGCCACCAGGGTGAAGACTGATGCAGACACTGACACGCCCTGCACAAAGCCGCTCATCTTACACACAGTGTTGGAGAAGGGCCAGCCTGTTAAGAAAGTGACATCGTTGGCAATACAAGGAAATAACTGTTGCTGTGATTTTAGAAATCCTTAACCCTTTAAAGCCTGAGCCGTGAAATAACTGCCAAAAAATGAATTTCTTTTGAATGGACTGTTTATTGAACCTCGTGACAAATTTTTTAAAAAATTTTATTTGCATATATGAGATTTAATGTGTATCATATTTGAAACATCAAGCATTTTATTTATTTATTTGCAGTACTTAAAAATGCATTGTGCAAATTTTCAATCTTTTGGGAGGAAAAAGGAGAAAAAAAAATCACACTGCTGATGCGGAAGTCTCAAACACTCATAAAAACCACACGTATCAAATATGACACACTAGGCATTAAAGGGTTAACATCAGTCTGATTATATTGCTGCAGGAAGAACATCGAGGTCAGCAAACAGCTTTTAGACTCCACAGTGTTGGACAATGCCGTGTCTTTGTTGTTGAACGACAGTAGACGCATAAATTGAGACGTGGCATTTAGAATGGAAAACGTATCCGTTCACATTTCTTCTTCCTTCCGCTTCACGGTGATTGTTTCATTTTTCAGGCCGCAGCAGAAAGGGAGTCTTCACACACAGCTGCCAGCGTGACTATAGCCTCCTAATTTATTTTCTATGACGAACGACAAATTGCTTGAATTGAGCGTGATGGGATTGTAGCAGTGGGCTGGTGTGCTGAAAAAATTCGAAATCAATTGGCACTGACCCCAGGGTGTTGGAAAATTGCAGCTCCATAGGCAAAAATTTCCTGTCAAATAATACTGTACCTTCCTCGCTCCAGTGCACACCATGCACAGGTGCTGAATACCTCTATATGATCATGGATTACAACAGTGCATAATAATGTCGATACTTTTCCAGCATTGTGTGTTTTCTCTGCAGGGACAACAAGACATGCAGGTGAAATTTCTGAGTTCGAGCAAAGCTGCATGTTCTCCCACAGAAACTTGCTGCGGCGATGAATCCATGTGTAAGAATGATAATTAGAGTTTATAGGCTGACAATCCCAAAGTGCAAAAATTAAAACAAGGAAACAAAAAAGATTTTGCAAGAAAAGACTTCGGGACAAAAAGGTACGAGAGAGGACAAAATATACAAGAAACTCCATTCAGTATTGTGAAATGCTCAAAGGTTTTATTGTAGATTTAGAGGTTCAGTGGCTTCTCCATCAGACCTCTTAACGCCCCCGTAAGAGGGCTACCCCTACATACTTTTTTGTACCCTTGTGTTTTGTTACAAGGGTTATTTTTTATGTTTTGGCAGTCTGTCCGCTGTAAACAGGTTACCAGTCTCTTGCTGAGCTAACACAGAGAGACAAACAACCATTCACACCTGCGGCCAATTTAGAATTGCCAATTAGCCTAACCCAAGCTGTGGTAGGATGCCAGGGTCCAAAGCACAGCAGTGCAGTGGTTAGTGCAAAATTATTGCAAGCACAAGATAAGCAGTAGAAAATGGATGGATGGATGTAACAGTTCAAAATAAACTTAAAAATTGAACACCCGTTATATTATTGTAAACTTAAATTCAACAATCAGTGGAACTACCCAGAGAAAACCCAAAGGCACGGTGAGAACAAAACCCCAGAAATGTTCAAACCCAGAATCCTCCTGCTGCTTTGAGGAGCAGTGCTAACATCTGCATCACCACGCAAGACACAGGACAGATGTTCTTTATTCATTCTCATTAAACCCCCTCCTGGGGTAAAAGGTAATGGGTCATTCAATATACACTTATCTTAAAAAGAAAAAGAAACAAATACATCTATCAACAAATTATCCATGTCCAAATGTAGATTAAATTTCTTTACGAAATTTTGCAAGTTTACACTGTATAATAATATCTTTAGAGTTACACAACTTCTCCATATTTGGTCACGACCTAAAATATACAAGCAGGTATTTCTGTCTTTACACCTTAAAATAACTACATTCAAATAAGTAGTGAAACTCAAATCCAAACTTTCCCGATCTACAATAAATAAATAGACGGTTAACATATTCAAATCTACACTACAACTAGCTCCACATCTGACTTTGTCAAGCAATACCAAATCGAATCAAAGTAGTTTTTCAACTTGAACTACTGAGTAAATAATCTATCATTTTAAACATATCAGAGTTCCAGTTTTGCCTCAGGATATCAGATGTCCTCATCTCAACTGCTGGTTTATGTACATGTCATTCACCGCCCCGGCATGTCCCCATGAATAAGAAAATTCTATTTTGATGCTTTAGAAAACTAAACATAAGATCATCATTTATCATTTATTCCTCGTGTCATTTAATAATCTACCCCGGAAACCAGTCGTCCTAGATTCAACATACAGAATGAAACCTGTCAGAACACTTTGTCAGAGTAAATTTCCATGACGGACACACGCCTGTTTTTAACGGCACAGCAATAAAAACCAGGCGTGACCCTGCCATGGAAATCCAGAAATGTCTTCTCTGGGCCAAAGCTCATTTAAAATGGACTGAGACAAAGTCGGAAACTGTTCTGCTGTCAGATGAATCAAAATTTGAAATTCGTTTTGGAGAACACTAATGCTACGTCCTCCAAACTAAAGAGGATGGGGACCATCTGTTATCGGCACAGTTCAAAACCCTGCAAGTCTGATGGTATGGGGGTGCGCCAGTGCCTATGAAAACAGCAGCTCGCACATCTGGAAAGGCACCATCAGTGATGAAAGGTACTGTATATAAAGCTTTTAGAGCAACATATGCTCGAACCCAGATGATGTATATTTCAGGGCAGGCTTTGGCTGCTGCAGCAGCATCGCCTCACAGAAGAAGAGTCTGGGTGCCGAACTGACCTGCCTGCAGCCCAGACCTTTCACCAATTAAAAATATTTGGCACATCATGAAATGAGAAATACAATAAAAAGACACAGCAGAGCAGCTAGAATCCTACAGTGTTGAAGTGAATGGATTGTTGTTAAAAGAAGATGGGATGCTACACAGTGTTAAACATGGCCTTGTCCCTATTGTGTGATGCTGCCAAAATGAGTTGATATTTTTCATAGTAAAATGGCCCAGTTTAAACACTTATGTGTTTTCTGAGTTGTGCTGTGATTCAGGTCCCAACTTTGGAATCGGGGTTGTACCACGTAATAACGGCATTAAAAACCAGTCATTTGCAATTCTTTACTGTATTCTCCCGGTGGTTCTTGCACAGAGCTCACTGGGCTGCCACCCACACGTTACACCTTTTGTCACTTCACCATCTGTACATTGAAAGCATGCAAATGAGCAGCTCTAAAATAAAGACAATGACATCATTAGTATGGTCTTTATAATGTTCTTATTATCATATCATGGGACAAGTTCACCAATTCCATTCAGTTCAGTTCAAATTCATTTACATAGCTCCAAATCACAACTGTTGCCTTAAGGTGCTTTAAATTGTACATTGCAAGGTAAAGACCCTACAATATTAGAGAGAATACCCACAGGGATCAGACAAAATGAAAAGAAAAGGATCAGTTCAGCAACTTGTGGAATAATCAGTCAGACTGCTGTAAAATAAAATTAAAGAAAAGCTGCAGTAAAACTCACACATATTGCTGTGTGGTGGACACTGCTAGACCCACCGATCAGCAGGCTCATTGCTATGCATCTGCATTCACAAGGTGCTTTGCAAAGACTATTTATGGTTAAATGCCATGTAGAGCGTGAAATAGGGATCCACATACGCATTTAATTTACAAAGGGAAATTGTCTGGAGTTTATATAAACCTGATTATCCTTTAACACACAGATTTTAGTCTCTGTGCACATATACACTTCTAGTATGGATCCCATGTGCTGTTTTGTAAGTGAGGCCCCAGGTCGTTGTTTTAATAATACATCATCAGAGCCATTGTCACACACCATTGCAACCAAACCACTACAGGAGGGGCTCAGTCTCTCATAGCATAAAACACAAAGGACACTCAGTCACACTAGGCTGCAAGGACAACGTACTCGCTGTTGGTTTACTTATACGCTGATTCACAGCATACTGGTATGTGCTCAAAGTGAAACGCTTATGAAAAACACAAACTTTGCTTAAAGCCATCTATAGTATTGTTGTGTGTGATACAGACCTGTAGCAGGTGGAGAATTTCATTATTTTCGTTCATGCTACAGGTTAATAAATGTTATGTCTTCAGCCTTTTCTTGTCACAACAAAGTTTCACTCACACCTTCTTTCTATGGGTATTACCATGGAGGTGTGACTATTATTGCACTGTAAAAAGAAAAGTAGTACTTATGCAACTATAATGATAAATGAGCTTCCTCTCACAGTCCAAAGGCATGCATGTCAGCTCTAATGGTGCTCCTATTGGTGATATGGGTTAAACAGTTGTCTTTCTCTCTGTCTTAGGCCTGTGATGAACTGGCAACCTCTCCAGGGTGCACTCCACCTGTCGGTCTGTGACCCTACCCACTGTGACTCCAAACTGGATAGCAGTAAATATATAACAAATGGGTGTATATAAGTATAGCATATAGGAGTTGGAGAGCTTTCAGTTTCAGCTTAGTTCATTCTTTCAGCATGCACTAATTAATACCGGACTTCATCTCTACCAGACTGAAACAAGTTACAAAAATCATTACCTCAGCATCCCATTTCAATAATTAAATCAAGCCATTAGTTAAGATATGGCACACCTCCCATTTCCGCCAATTATCCACTCCTCTGCTGCTCAAGTGTACAGACCACTAAACTACCTGCAGAGAGCACAATAATCAGATACTACTTAGGTGAAATAATTTCCTTCAATTACATGAAATTGATTTTTATTGTATTTGACTACAGATGACTAATGCCATGAGATGCACTGTGTCTATGTACAAACCCATGTCATAAAAAGTTGGAAAAAACATTTGGAGCTTCATGAAAAAAGATAAAGATCCAGCAGCTAGAATCCTCTATCAGACAGGACTGGGAGATCATTTCTCTCAGAAAAATTCAACAACTGGTCTCCTCAGTTCCCAGATGTTTACAGACTGTTGTCAAAAGAAGAACAGTGGTAAACATGGACCTGTCCCTACTTTTATGATATGTGCTGCTGCCATCAAATTCAAAGTGTGCTAATATTCGTCACAAAACAGGAAGATGTCTAGGTTAAAAGATTTGATATGTTTTCTGTGCTCTGTTTTGAATTTTACACAGCGTCCCAGTGTTTCTGGATTTGGGTTTGTAAATATAGAATGATGTGCATTTAAAAAGAAAAACACCTGTTTAGCAACAGGTGACAGGTGTTCTTCAAGATAATTACCAGTTACTGTATTATTGATTTCTATAGTCACTTCCACCACAATACCATACGCATAATAGGCAAGGAAAAATGTTAAAGCTCATTTTCAAGGGCAAAAACAGAGTGGGCCTGCATGCAGAGCACTCTAGACACCTTAAAGGTCTACGTCCTTAATGATGTGCTGATACTGAAAGTGATGCCACTGCCACTCATTAAACAAGCAGGCCTATTCACAGCAGTCCTGTCTTGCAAAACTTGTAGTTCCGTAAAAAAGCAACAAGCTACCCTGTCCACATATGAATTCTGATGTCTGTCCAGGCAGAATCATTTCTGTTCTAGCAAAGTGCTTTTTATTACTGCTTATGTTATTTGTTGGAGCCAGTCCTCCCCCATTTAGCAATACACACATACATGCCAGTCCTTGGTTTGAAGTCTCTGTTGCTGACTGCTGATGTTGTGGCAGAAGTTGTCAACATGCTGTGATTTAAAATGATGATGAGGACAACTCAGACTCATTCTCTTTATGTCTATCTGCTCCAAATACAGCAGAGCAAAATACAAATTTCATTTTGTATAGCAAGACTTCAGATCCTGCAGAGCGCGACTGCAGAGTAGAATTTAAAGCCTTAATTAGTGTAGTTTTTTGAATGATAGGATTACTGCAGGTCTATTGAACCAGGCTGTTTATTGAAGTGATTACATGAGACCATTTTATATATGCCCTCTCTTCATAAATCTGAAAGAATTGCCGCATTAAACCAACGGTGCTACATGAAGCAGTCAGATTTTACATGGTCCAATGACACAGTAACATATTTCCAAGGCAGGGCTTTTAACCTGGGTAGTGGTCATCACACTGAAGCACAGGTCTGCATACTACTTCTGACTGTGAGGACTGTGGTGTGCAGGATAATCTGTATTGTTACGGTGTTGCCATAGCAACTCAGCTTTAATGACTCAGTGGAAGATGATCATGATACAACCTTGAGAATCTGTGGAAGTCTGTGTATTCATGGATTCTTTGGTGGGCGTGGCTTCATTTTCACCCCAGTCTGAGAAAACAATATGTCTGAAAAATATGTGAAGTATGTCCTTCATTT
This sequence comes from Tylochromis polylepis, assembly GCA_015107715.1. Classification (NCBI taxonomy): domain Eukaryota; kingdom Metazoa; phylum Chordata; class Actinopteri; order Cichliformes; family Cichlidae; genus Tylochromis; species Tylochromis polylepis. The sequence goes on from VVHJ01017537.1 coordinate 12,670, forward strand.
ATTAACTCTGCCAATGTTATTTCTGTACGGGACAGATATGGAAGTGGACAGATACAGGACAACCTGAAGTAAAATTGAAGGCCACAAGAGAGACCTAATAGTGACCATAACAAACTTGAACTATAACAAGTTTGTTACAGTTGAATATTACCCACAAACCTCTTCCTGTCCTTACATGGCCATCTAAATGGGCTCTGAAGATCCTTTTGGAGATGTGTCAGGAATGGACCAATTTTGATCACAAATTTCATTCTCTCTATTTTCATTTCCACAGTTTAGGCCAAGATCTATGATGTATGGTATGCAGACGGTGGCACTGACAAAAAGACAGGAGGCCGAGCTGGAGGTGGCAGAGTTAGTGATGTCGAAGTTTTCACTGGAAGTGACCAGAATGGACAAGAATAGAAATGAGTACATCAGAATTGTCACGTTAATGTCAAAGGCGTCACAGATTTGTGATTTCTGAAGCTAAGCCATACAGCATCTCTTGAGATGTGTGGATATCTTGTGAATACCATAACCAAGGTGAAACAATCTTTCCACCAAGAGATCAACAGATGAAGGAGGATATCTAACATTTTCTTCTCTTTAAAGATGAAACACTTGTTCTATACTCTTCTGTAATTAAGAGCAGCTTTTATACAAATTTCCAGAATGCTGAGAAAGAATGACGTTCAGTACTCATAAAAGTACATTAGCAACAGTACATCTGAAGGTAAAACATAAAACCCTGTAAGACTTTAATACTACTCCTACAATAATACTGTGTTAACAGTGAGTTACATTTCCTGTAATGAAGTTTGCTATAGACATACTTCATTACAGGAAATGATGCAGTATAATTAATGTGTTCTTTTTACAGGATATGGAGCAGAATCTACAGAGACAACATGGAGCACAGTGCTCTAAGGCAGATATAAGTGAGGATGTAATATATCACCTGCTAGGATTTTATGTTAAGTAAGTATTTTAGACTATATGCTTAGAAATAAATAGTCTAAGATAGGTTTATGCAGATAAAACAATGCAAATTTGCATGAAAAGGAGTGTGAGAAAGGCAGGTACAGCCTGAAGTTCTGGTTAAAGCAAAACAAAAGTAAATATTTTCTGAAAATGAAAAATGAGAAACACTATCATAGAGTGCACCATCAAAATGCAGTGGGGTTCTTTTTGTTTTTATTTCATGCACATTGCATTGAAAATACAATCACGTTCTACTCTCAATGTATTCTTGAACTAATATTATTTTGCTCCACGGTTCATCACACATGCATGTGTACACACAACTTTAACAATTACTGCCTCCTGTTTGTTTCCACTTGGATCCCACAGAGCCTTTAATGACAATGAATTCAAGGGAAATAGATTCTTAATAATAACTTACCAGTGGGTATTCAAAAACTGGATTTCACACCATATCTTTCCTACATTGCTGCTTTTTTCTTTATGTGAACCGCTGGGTATTACAAGTTGTAAGCCAACACTAGCAAGCTTGATTAGCTAACTACACTCAGCTGTTTGGCTGAAACATCGATGCTAAGTCAGAGACTAATAACCCCCCGCCCCCCTCAAATTCACTCCCCAAAAGTGGAAAATAGACTTCTCAGATGGTCTGCACTGCATAGTTACATAGCTGAGAGGGCCAGTTCACTGAGTCTATGACTTTAATTAGCAGCGATTAAGCTAAAGCTGTCAGTCAAAGTGCTACTAACTAACTAGCGACTAACTTCAAACCTCAACAAAATCCTTTTCCACAGTGAACCTCACGGTATTGTTAGATGGCGTCATTTTTATGTTCTGCTCATGTTAAACTGTATGTTTTAATGCTAATGACACAGAGTCTAGTATTTGGTTTGGTTAGCATTGGCTGTTAAATGCACACCTGATACAGTGTACTAATCCATTTTCTGTGAACCTCAGATTTTAGATATGTATAACCTTTAAAGGATAACACATTTTCTGTTTGACTGGGTAAGGTAAAGACAAGCTGGTCTTACATGGAAAATCTAAACAGCTGGGACTTAATGACCTGGATATGATGCTTAAAAGAAAAAAATTACACAGCTGAGTCCAGTCATGGCGTTGCATCCAGTCTCATCACTTTCGACCACTTTCAGTATTCTTGTATCTTCTCTCTTTTCTCATGTTTCACTTCCTTCTGCTCCATATGGCTCTGTCTGTCTGGTCTAAAGACCTAATGTTCAGGGATTTTGAGGAATTTGTAATGATTGTTGAGATTGTTTGTGAATTAATCCTGTGTGTCTCTGCCATGTCTGCAAACTGAAAAATAAAATTCTAAATACTTTTACTTATGCCAAGCACTCCTGAACAATTGTTATGTGGCAACCTGTTGCTGGTAACAAGAAACCAGACAATTTCCAATTAACATTTTATATTATAGGATAAAACGAGCCAACTTTCAATAGAGCAAAACAAAATGCATTTTATTACTAAACGTGTGTAAAATATGGCTTTACATCTGAGCCGTCCCAGTCTCTGCCACTTGTTACTGGAAACCAGCTGTGCTGCTGTCATGTTGGGCATCAATGTCATGTGCACTGTGGAAGTTAACACAGAGATTTGTCTGTCCTTATAGGATACCTTGCAACATATTGGTAATACATGCAAGACGGACATCACATACAGTGGCTTGCAAAAGTATTCGGCCCCCTTGAACTTTTCCACATTTTGTCACATTACAGCCACAAACATGAATCAATTTTATTGGAATTCCACGTGAAAGACCAATACAAAGTGGTGTACACGTGAGAAGTGGAACGAAAATCATACATGATTCCAAACATTTTTTACAAATAAATAACTGAAAAGTGGGGTGTGCATAATTATTCAGCCCCCTGAGTCAATACTTTGTAGAACCACCTTTTGCTGCAATTACAGCTGCCAGTCTTTTAGGGTATGTCTCTACCAGCTTTGCACATCTAGAGACTGAAATTCTTGCCCATTCTTCTTTGCAAAACAGCTCCAGCTCAGTCAGATTAGATGGACAGCGTTTGTGAACAGCAGTTTTCAGATCTT
>VVHJ01017546.1:3156-17546 GCA_015107715.1 Tylochromis polylepis
AGAACTTTTTTTGGGGGGGGGGGGGCAGCACAGGGCGGGTGGCTGTGTGTGGCGCTGGTCTAGTTTATAGCCAACTTTATCTATAAGCATTAGAGGTGAACCTCCAGCCCTGTCGCATTCTGCCTCCTTATAAAATCATGTTTTTACTGCATATTCATCATTATTATTCATGGATTTCTTTTTACCAGCAATACCACATTCACTTAATTTACCCCCACAATCTTTCATGCCGAGTCAAAAGCTTTTTGTACATCGACAAGGCGGTATATTTCTAAATCCTGCTTTCTCAATCTTTCTTTTAGACACACACAAATATACACACAATGCTGGGTCAGACTGAATATCTTTAATCATTTATGAGTTTCCAGCTCTGCTAATGCAAGCCGCACACCAATACTCACTTAATAATTAAAGCCTTGAATTGATTGTTGCATTACGACGTTTGTGTAAAGGGACATTAGTCAGCACTGCTGATGATAATAACACGGCTGATTCCCTCCTATAAAACTAGTCTTAACTCAGAGAGTGAGCAGAGACTGAGGGGAGCAGAAGAAATGAAAGAACACAGGGAGGCTTTTGGATGACAGACTGAAGCTCAGATGGACTGAAAGAAAGTCTTGAGAGAAACTAGAAGAACAAACTGCTGAAACAAAAGAGTGCAAAGAAAAGACAGAGTGAACCACATTGACAGACAGATTGAATCAGTTAATTAGTGATTACAGAAACAAAACCAGTCTGTCATTTCAAACATTGTTTAGTCAATAATGGTCAGCATGGAGAAGGATTTGGCCTACTCCAAATAGGTTGATTATCCCACTTACTTGAAAAGTAAGTCAGTTTCTGTCATGATCCTGGGTCATTTGACCCAGCGTTTTGAGTTTTAATATATTTTGATGTTTATGGTTTATGTTTAAGTTCATTAGGTTATCTAAGCTCATTTCTATTATGCCTAGGTTGCCATTATAGTTCATTGTTTCTTAGATCCCTTTGTGACATCACCCCCTGTGTTTAAGTCTCCCTTGTCGGTTCGTCATGTTGAGTCTGTGTGTCTTAATCTGTCATGTTTCATGTCTGCATGTCCTATGTTGTCAAGCTCATGTCTGCGTCTATGTTTCCTGTTTTATTGTGAAGAGTCTGGTGTTTCCATGTGCAGTGTGTTTAGTTTCACTTCCCCTGTGACGCCATTATGTTAATTCGTATCAGCTGATTCCCCATGTGTTTCCACTTCCCCATGATCACCTCCTGTGTGTATTTAGTCTGTGTGTTTTCATTCATTCCTTGTCCGCTTGTCTGCTTTGCTACTACGGTATGCCATGTTTCCAGGGCCGTGTATTTATGCCAAGTCTTCAGGTTTCCATGTATGTGTTCACATTCCAGGTTTTTTATGTTTTGCCATAGTTCTCCCAGTTTAGGTTATTGCTTAGTTTCGCCCTTGCCCTTTTTGTATTGTTTAAACCAGCCTTAATAAATGGCTCACCTTCTGTTAAGTTTGAGTTTTGTTTTCGTGTGTCAGCACTTGGGTCCACCTCCTCACTCCACACAGTCTGCTTCCGCACACTGTGACAGTTTCAGCTATCCATCCATCATCATGCATCCATTTTTATAACCCCTCAACCAGCTTGGAGTTGTGGTGGGTTACACCCTGGGCAGGTCACAAGGCTATTACAAGGCTAAACCAACTGCCAGTTTAGGTTCACCAGTTCACCCAACATCCAGGTCTTTGAACAGGGAATTACAAATTAAAAGCATACAAGGAAAAAGTTAACTAGAATAAAATAAAAACTCACCTGTCCAACTGATCATTAATAAAACATTTGTTATCTGCACAAACTGCATTTCATCATGTAAACATAGTTAACACAACCTGCTAAAGTTCAAACCAAGCATCAGAATGAGGAAGAAAGATCATTTAAGTGACTTTGAATGTAACATCATTGTTTAGGCCAGATGTGCTCATCAGAATATTTCAGAAACTGCTGGTCTACTGGGATTTCTATTTGGGTGTCCTGAGTATGGCCTAAACAGTCACGAGATCCTTATCCAAAAGATGTGGAGGAATGAAACATTTGCACCATGGATGTCCAGCCAATCTGAGACTGAATGATACGATCTTGTCTCAAGCAAAATCTCTCAGGATGCTTCCAGCACTTTGTTGAATTTATACAGTTAAGATTTATTTAAGGCAGTTTTGAAGACCAAAGTCCAACCTGGTACTAGCAAAGTAGTCTACTAAATAAAGTGACTGGTGAGCTGGCGAATATAAATGCTATTGTAGGTTGATAATCTAGTGCAACATTATTTTCTCATTTTTAAAATATTTTTTAGGCAACTCAAGCATGTTTTTGTTCAATCAGCGTATTTTTCAAATAATGAAAGACAACAGCTTTTTCACTGAAGGCCTTCCATATTTCAGCAAGATATTGCTAAATCCCATCCTGCATCTATTACAATAGGATTGTTTGGTAGCTATTCAAAAACATTTGGAGTATTAGAATTTTCATTTGAATTGAAAAATAAAACAAAAAGACCCAGGACTGTAAATCAGGTGGAATCCAAGAATGGGACAACAGTCCTCTCCCAAAAGTCTACCAACTGATCTCCTCATATGCCACATGGTTACAGACTACCGTTCAAAGAAAACGGGATTCTGCACAGGGATAAACATGGCCCTGTCCCAACTTTTTTTTTGAGATTTTGCTTACATTAAATTCTAAAATATTTCATATGAAATAGTTGTGGCATAAAAAAACCACTAAAGTTTTTGGTTTTAGCTTCTATTATTCTAGTTTTCCAGAACTAGTTTAGGGGATAAGCCTGATTCTGACAGCTCAATGTGTGGTTGGTTGATGGTCTCCTTCCTTGTTTGTTTTATCCATGGCTCCAATCTCAGATCTGTTTGTCCTTTATAGGAATCTATATTTCCATTATTAAAAGCTTATTGAATGGCTGCAGCATTGTGGTATCTTATATGTTGGGTTCCATTAAGCCATAAATTTAAGGACCATAACAATACTATTATTTTGAAGAGGAGAAGCTGTTGAATAGACGTCTGAACCCCGATGGTACACTGGGATGAGAGTCATGTATTATCTTATGGTAGAGTGAACTGCACAACTTGTGGGTGAAGTTGTGAATGATTACAAATAAAGACTTAAATGAATGAAAGAATGAATGCTCTCAAAGTTTTATACCAGGTATAACTGCAGTATGAAAAGCTGAGTACTTTGCAGTTTTACAAAGTTTCCTTCTTTTGTTGAACAGCAAATATTAATGGAAACACTAGTAGTTAACAGATCAGTGCTGTGATATTTGATTCTGATCATTTCGCCCTAGTGAGATTCTCACTGCCTCACATTACTAAACCTATAAACCCATGGCCCATAACTATCTCAAGGTGTAACTAGAAGTAAAAGTTAAAATGAGACCAGTGAACAGGAAGATAACCAATCTAAATAAAAATGAAGTTCACAAACCCTTAGGAATTATAATAGGTTCCACCTATATTACTAATAAATGTGATCTGACCTCCATCTAAGTGACAGTTATTCATAAACACGATATGACTGCACAAATAACACTTTATACGTGTCTTTATGTAGTAGTGATGAGTATTTGACAAATAACAGTGTTATAAATGAGAGAAAAACCACTGAAAAAATCATAGGGGGAAATTTATGGAAAGACAGTGGTTGTATGAAAATACTCCACACTTAACTGAAAATAAATGCTTTAAAAGAGACCCCAAGGAGACACTATGGAGTAGTCAAGGACAATGAGAGGTTGAATGATCCAACATGACAATTACCCAGAGCACACAATTAAATCATCAACAGAATGAATAAAACAAAAACAAAAAAAGAAAATAAAGAAAAACAAACAAAAAAATCATGTTTTGGAATAGCTACATCTGAGTCCTGGCCAGTGCACATGTTGTGGCCTTTTTCTGATGACAGCCGTTCAAGAAATGGTCCAAAATTTTTCAACTCTGTCCAAGTCCCATAAAATGCCTCCATAGAGGTTCTTGCAGCAAAATGGAACTGCAAAATTACATTCAAGTGCTTATTTACTTTTTTCAGCCTGCACTGTGAATGATTGCTCAGGGGAAGACATGAAAAGGTAAAAAAGTGTCTGTGGGTTATTAGTTTGGTCAGGGTGTGTTTTTTTTCCTTTAATATTTGGGACTTGATGATGAAGATCATACCATACTTTGCAGGTAAATACACCAAAAAATCTTGGTGATTGGACAACAGTTTCAAACTATAGATATGAACTGTCTACCATGAGACTCCCATTTTGGACTACAGAAAATTATGCAGCATTAAAATGTTCCTCAGATACCAAGAGAGAGGGGAAATAAGGCCAGGCTGAATACATTCAATGGAACAGACTTCTATGCCTTATGATGTGCATCTCCATCTGATATGAGTGCCATAAACTCACTTTGAAAATGATGTGTCTGAGTACATCTGAGGTATAAATGGCCATTCATAAATGCTATAAGAGTGGTGGAAATAATCTGTCAAACTAATGACTCTAGACTAAGTGCAACCCTCTGAACATATTCTTAACCTTATGATAATATGCAGTGTGAGGGTATCATTCTAAAACACCTCACTGCATATCCATTTTAACAAATGTTTTACTTTAGCTTCTTGTAAAGAAAAAAAAGAAATATCTACTTGAGTGAATGCCTAATTGCAGCAATTGCTCTTTATAAGGAACTAAAATTTGTAATTTACATTATCTTTGATTCAATTTTTGCATAGCAATGGAGAACAACGCACAAGACAGCAGTTCCATCATTTTCAGCCTTAAAGGGATTAGAAATAAGAGAGCCAAAAAAAAAAAATCCCGCTAAAATAGGATAAACTACATTAATCATTTTCCAGAGCTTGGTTACCATTGATTCATAAACAGTCAAATTTCGGGTAGTGATTTTGGATAATGGTTTCTGGTAGTGGACAATGATGCATTTTTGTCATCATGATGGATTTTAGATCAAACATTTAAGATGTAATTGAAGTGCAGACCTTTAGCTTTAAATTAAGGAATTTAACAAAAGTGCTTATTAATCAGTTTGGGAATCTGTTCTGCTTTCCCCATCTGGTCACCTGACAATTTGCCAGGTTCTGTATCACTGTGATGCAGACTGAAAGCCTTATTCTATGGCTTCATCTGAGTTTTGCGCCAGAGCTGTGCTCTGGTTGGCCTGCCAGTACCTGTCAGCTGCCTCCGAAGTCTCACAGGCTAACAAAGTCCAACAGGGCTCTTTGTTCAGCTCAGTGGCTCCCTCTGGCACATGTGGCAACCTGGTCAGCTTGTTCATCACCTCTTGCTTCACGACATCCAGTATAAGCTCCAGTCCCTTTTATTAAACACCTTGAACATCCGCATATCATTAACATTTTGATTATTTGATTTAATCCACTGTGGTGGTATGTGTAACCAAAATTACACAAAAGTGTATCATTATGCAAAAACAAAGAGTATATGGAATGAAAATGTCAAATGACAGAGGCTACACGTGACTGACACTGCACAACGTCGGGAGAAAGTAAAAAGTCTCAAAACTTAGCATAAGCTTTTTCAGCAGATGCCAAATAGATCTGATTGGAAATAATTAATTATTCCAGAAGTACTAGGGTTTAGAGAGTGCATCTGCTCAGAAAATAAGAATACATTTAAAACGTTTCACAAGTATTTTACTCAAACACGTCTTCATGGACATATAGACATGTGACAGTATAGCAGCCATTGTTTCCCCTTGGATGGAGTCACAGTAGTCTACTACCTACAGTCTATCTCAGGGGTCTCCAACTCCAGGCCTTGAGGTTTTAGATATCACCCTGGGTCAACACACCTGAATCAAATGATTAGTTCATTAGCAGGCCTCTGGAGAACTTCAAGACATGTTGAGGAGGTCGTTTAGCCATTTAAATCAGCTGTGTTGGATCGAGGACACATCTAAAACCTGCAGGACACCGGCCCTCGAGGCCTGGAGTTGGACACCCCTGGTTTACAGTCACAGTAGTTTCTCCTTTTTTCTCCTCACAAGGGTGTGGAGCTGACAGGAGACAGCTGAAATGCAATCACATTTAACATAACATGTTGCTGCATTGACAACAACACGTTGTGTCACTGCAAGTTTAATTAGAACTTACCACCAAGTGTTACACTGAACCAGCGTCCTTCTAGCTTCCTGCTGATGAAATGTGATGAGAGTGAAAGTAAAAGAGTGACTTAGAGAGAGTGAAACTACCACCATTGGATTTTTTTCAGTCAAGTCAGCTCACAGTTTGCAGTTAAATAAAAAAACATATAAACAGAAGCTGTTACCTTCAAACTCCTGACATCCTGTTGTGGACAGTTTGCTGGGCCATCGCAGAGTTTCTTAAAATAAATATGAAAAACATTCTGACTGTATTACGTTGAATCTATGCTGAGCCTATTTAGGTCAAGTGATTTAGAGTGTTGCAAAATTGTTGAAGTATTTCTTAATAGGTGTGTGGACAAAGTTATAGTATGACTGACCCCGAAAGACAGGAACACCATTAAAGTCTTCACTGTGAGACACTTGAAACCAATACACCGACTGTATCTCCCAGTACTGGACAGAGAACCAGTCTTCCTTCTAACTTATCTAATGCAAGCAGGCATTAAAGTTAAAAGAATATGAAATATATATCACTAGGTATGAGGCTTTATCTCCTTTATTCACATGAGGGTTTGCAGCTTGTGCAGCTTGAACAGACACCAACACAACCATCCTTGGCAATGAGAAGAAACCATAAAGAGGCAGACTTTCCTTTTGGTTCTAAGTCTCTGTAGTACCTTTTTATCCTTCCTGTTTAACTCCCGCTCCTTCAGTGGCTCTCTAGGCAGCTGGGAGACACCCGGCAGGGGGATTCTGCTCACACTTGGCAGCTTAAAAATTTAATGAGACTTTCACTTCACACTTCATCCTCCTCTCTTTATAGCAATGGAGATTCTGCTCGCTGATATCCTGACAGGCTTAAATGGGCAAACCTCTGAGATAAACAAATGTGGCAATGGACGCTTAGCCGACAAGCCATAAAATTTACGTGTCCTTAGGAGAAACAGTGGGAGGGCAGTCTCAGTGTATGGACCTTGAAAAAAAGCTTTTGCAGAGAGTGGGACATACATGCAAGAGTATGAAAGAAAATGGCACAAGGCTCTTGTATAATAAGACAGGCCAATAAACTTTGTTTCTCGAGAAGACACACTTTAGTTCTAGATGGCAAAGGGGTGAGTGCAAAGTTCCAACCTAATCGCCTTAACCAGAGGAGAAACTCACAGTTCTCATTACCAAAGAGTGCAGACCTTAAATAGCTTCTTTAACTGTGAAAGCGAGGTAAAATATTCAATATGTACTAGAGCACCTTGTCTGTCTTCTGCTGCACACTCCCAAAGTTAAACCTCATAGCAAGGTTAATCGTACAGATAGTAAAATGCTCGACAACAACAAACGCTAAACTTGCAATTGTGTCACTGTCAACCTTGAAGTGTCTCAGCTTAGTGTTAATGTATGAGGTTTTCCTTAAGAGATTGAGTAGCATTAAGAATTTCTTTTGTATTGTGTTCTTCTGTCTCTTGTTTCTGTATCTATTGTAGAATTGTACATGAGTCAGAATGAGTGGAAGGCGTCTTATTCCCATCTGACAGAATGGCATTAGCACCGTACAAGCTAATTTCTCATGTGGCCAGAGCCAGTCAGTGCTCAATTCGTCTGTTAGCCAACTAGCCTGCCAGTCAGTCAGTCACTCAACTATCTATACAGTCAGTCATTTAGTCACACAGCCAACTAACCAACCGACCATTCGCATATAGTACTGCAAGCCTGTAATTCAACCAGTGAATGGAGGAGAGGGCTTGTGGGAATACTGAGAAATGTGGGGAGAAAGGGAAAGGAAGAACATAAAATCCATATGCTACAGTCGAAAAGGTCCAATGCCTGTCTTTGACCATTTTTTGCTGTCTGTAGATATCTTTATTAGAGCCATACCTCAGTGAGGGATAGCACACAGAAAAGAACATAATAAAGTCTAATTAATTATGCAATAATAACCTGTTAATACGGATGCCATTTATAACTACGCGCCCGTGCTCCAACACAGCTTCTTCAATATTTGACTCAGATCCAAAAATTACCCCCTTTAGAAGTTTGAAAACTATAACCCCAGTCCAGGCACTTTACCAGTCACCACTGTTATTGACAATCTTGCATCAATTTCAGGGAGCCTCTTATCGTGACTGACACACAACCTTTCTACACTGTCAGATCAGAGTAATATTTCGGCCTTTTATGTGGATCGATTGGCCTGTTTGGGGGCACAGAGGGGAGGAGAGGCGGAGCACACAAAAGGTCAACTGTAGCGCTAAATCATTTGAAGATTCTTTAATGAAGGGTGTGTGGCAGACACACCTGCTGGTTTCATTATTGGGCTGCAAAAAGGGGTAATAGTTTTGATATAGGGATGAATTGCCAAAGACAGAGACAAGGAGGAGACTCAAATGGAAGCTGGGCAGAAGGAGAGCAAGCGCCCTGAAAAGAAGAATTTTCTTTGAAGAACACTTTTACTCAGGTCAATAGGAACCGCTGCCCACCATTTCGAATCGCTGTGCATTGCAGATCTTTTAACCTTAACAAAGTGAAGTAGCTCTGATGTTACATATATGTACTGTACTGGATAGGGAAAAGCCTGGAAGGGGGTGAGGGATATAAACTATTTATGATATAAACAGTGAGTCGGCTTTGCCCTGAATGACTTTGTATATGTCTTTCTCTGACTGAAAGAAAGCGGGCCGATCCTGTCTGCATATCTGAGCTTTTCGCTCAATAAATAGAAAATTTTTATTCTTAACGCAGCTGTCCGTTTCATGTTTATGTATGCCAGCCACAATTTTCTGCAGTAACGGAAAGCAAATCTCTGACACACAATTAGAGATGCTCACTAGGTATCGATGTTAACAGCAGTTGTTGTTGCAAATGAACATGGCAGACTAAGAAATTTGAAATAATTATCACTAACGTTCTTAATGCAGTTTTTTAAGTGTCGGTTCACAGCTGTCTCTAAATGTGCATTTAATCATAAATGCAAATTTTCTCAAGGCCTTTTGCGGATATGCATACACCATGTTCATTTGCTGAGTGTTAGTGTGAGGGCTACATGCAATTAAGTGGCTGTTTGTTCCCTCATCTCATTTCTTCCCTTTTTTTTCTTTCCTTCTTACTCACTCAGGGTGCTTCCTCTAGCTTGGTGGTCAAATTTGCCGACACAGACAAGGAGCGCACCATCAGACGTATGCAGCAGATGGTTGGGCAGTTTGGCATCTTTAACCCAGCCATCGCCCTTCCCTTCAGCACCTACAGCTCTTACGCACATGCGGTGAGTTGGAAAAGGCATATGTAGCACACGCAGTAGAATTTATATGGAGAAACGTTAAGATCGTATTGAATTTTATACATGGATAATGGATTGGAGTGCACATACTTAAAATTTTTAGCCGCAGTGGGTTTCATATTCTGGCATTGTTTTATATCTTCACTCTCAGACAATGAAATTTTAAAGGATTTGCAATACTGTACCTAACACTGGTAAAAAATAAAAAAAAATGTTAAAAGTATATTATATACAATCATTGATCACCATAAGCATGTATTTGCATTTGAATATGCAGAATCTGTAGGCATGGAATAAGTGATGTGGCGACTGGAAATCATAGAAAGTCAGTGACATTCAGCGACTCCAAGTGACGGACGTGTGAAATAACTGCTGGTTCCAACTTAAATTTATCTCAATATCGACGCAGTTGGAGCGACTATCAATGAAAACAAGCCACAATGTATTTCAACATCTGACAAGGTAGTAAACATATTACAGGGTTACCTAAGCAGCTGGTTTACCTAAGCCCTGTCCTGTGTGAACAGGATTGCCTGTAGATCCTCAAATGGCATTGTGAATAAATCAAATGACTGTGGTGTGTGAGTGTTACTGCTCAGCATGATGAACCCACAGAGAATTACCACCAAACTATGTCGTTCTCCTCATCGCGGAACTGTTTTGCTTTAAAACTCTTATATTATCATTTTCAGCCACAGCAGGCATTGGATAAAACCTAGTAATTAACTTGCTTTTAACTTGTACACAGTGGCACATTTATCAGCTGAAAAAACAGAAATGTGGTAAACAGCAGACCAGAGTGACTACGATTGGGCCTCATTCATCGGTGGCTGGAAACGCTCAGCATAAATCCTGCTTTTGATTAATACAAAGCGACATTAACTCTTTGTCAAGCAGACATGAAGCTAATTAATTTTTGACTTATTAACCTGAAAGGCAATATATTAAAGTGCTGCGCTCACAGTATCTTCTGTCTTGGGGGCAGTTGTTTACACTGCCCCCAAGTGGCCAGAAGATGTGTTAAAGCTTGTTTAAATCCAAGAATTTGTTCCACCAGCCAATGAAAGCTGCAGATGGTAGATATTATATTTGAAGCCAGCAGCTGGAGAATGTATACCCTTGTGCCATTATCATAACTCATTCCATTTAAAACAATTAGATTTTAGGTACGAAAGCAGAATAACAAAATAGTCTAATTTTAATGTGGATTACAGCCATTTTTTTCAGTATATATCTACAAAAATTCTGAAATCAAAGTTCTAAAAAAGGGAAACATGTTGGTGGTTTAAAAGTAGGCTTTTTAACAGCTCTCACTTAATAGTCCATGTTGGGATGATGACTGACCAAAGTGTTAGAATTAACATCAGTCACACAGGCAAAGAATTAAAAGAGGATTCTGCTGTTGCAGTGAAACATCTTTGAGCAAATTCACCGCACGCAGACTCTTCGTTCTGCACTTTTTTCCCTGTTTTTTCCTTACTTAGCGGATATTGTCGTAGGTGAAAATTAGCTTGGCGAACTATCATCGCTGCCATCAACACCACTTTCAGCTGTTCTCCTCTTAAACAGAACTGCCATTCCATTAGTGCCTGGATTTCGGCACTCTCAGCACGTACACGCACACACATTTGGTTAGCTTGTACCCTCCAACCCCTTCATCAGCTTCACTCTGCCCTCCTACCACCGCCCACCCACTCCCCCCAGGGCATGGCACCATACACACACAGCAGACCCTGGGCTCTTTGATGAGTTCAGACAGCCTGTGCAGCCCCTCTCACCATGCGCCCCCTCTACCCACTATCACACTGCTTCTCTACCCTTCCCCTCTCCCTCCCACTGTCCCTCCCTCTGGGCCCATGAGATGCTTCAGGGGCCGCAGTTGACTCAGAATATTCCATGGGCAACTTATCTGCACACAAACTTTCTTCTTCCCTGCTGAGGCAGAGCACACACATGCACCCCCTCAGTGCATATGCCACCCCATTCACACATAGACACACTAACTACTTGAAGAAAGCTAAAATCAATTGAATTGGGTTGGATGAAGTGCTTTCCATCCGACTCTGTGATAAATACCTGGGCTTTAGTCGCAACACATTGCCTAAATACACATGATCATCTGTGGAAAATATAATTTACAAAAAAGGAGCAGCGCAAAGTCATCTTCTCCTGTACTTACTTGGTTGTTAAAGTTAAATATTTTTTCCAGTTTCTAAATGCTAGGATTAATTGTTGATGTTAGCCGGGTCTTGGGGGCTTATCCATTTCCCTCATTTTCATATCACAGCCATGGGACCCACTGTGAAATGTGCAAATTGACCATCCCCGAGTAATTGCAAGGCCATCTCTTGTGCTCTCTCCAGTAAAACTCCCACCTTCATTACCATTCATGAAATGCAGCCCTTTCCCAGAAAATGTGGAGAAATGCAAATGTTTAAGGGGTGGTGGAGGCAGTAGCGGTCTGCAGGGAGACCATTGTGCCCCGCTCAGGTTGGCCATGACTCTTATTTACTGTGGCACAGACCCGTGTCGACTCATACAGGCACACACAAGAGTATACACGCTCATGCACTGTGCGCAATAAATGCTCTTTCTCACTCCCCTCCCCACCCCCCTCATACACACATATAATACGACAAACAGCAGGATGATGCAAGGAAATTGAGTTCCGAGTGAACGTAACAAGGGCACAGGGGATACTTCGGCATTAGAGAGAATCAATTACCATCAAATCTAAAGGAGAAATTGCACATATATGGTTTCTTGACAGAAAGATTACACAGCATGAAAGATGTTAGTGAAGGTGAAATTCTCCTTTGTATTATGTATGCTATGTAACTGCATATAATCACTTTGTCAAAATAAAGAAAGTTGGTTTAGAAACGCTGAGGCAGGCCAACCTTGGAGATAAACTCATTCCAGCTTTTGATAAAGTAATGAGTGTGCAACAGACAGCAATGGATTATCAGCAAGGCACTTATTTTCATATCTTCCTTACTAAATGAATCTAAATACTGGTAGGGTCTGTTAGGTAAGTAATAATGTGGAATAAAGAGGAATATTATCTTACATGCAGGTGTGCAGCAGTTATGAGTACAGTTGGATCACTGGTGCTGGCTAAATACACATGGTGTGCAGCCTTGCTTCGCCTGTAGCCACCAGGAGGGTGCTGAAACGATACGATGAATGTTTCTTTGCTGCAAGATAAGCTACATATATTCCCCAAAGACCAAAAACCTGCAGTGACAGAAAAAAAAAAGAGTTTATCTCTAAAGACACACTACACGTTCTCCTACTCTCCATATACACTAGCCAAGAGAAGACGAGGTGGCACGGTATGGAATACAGACATTGGGAGAGCTTGTATATATAGTCATAACCAGCGAATACAGTAAATGGTAAATTCAAAGAGCTACCTCTCCACTACAGCAGTGGATAGGATTATAGAGTTGAGCTGACAGCCAGTAAATTGGATTTTAGTCAAACCAGGAGGAGGAGGGGGCTCTGAACACAAATTGGAGGGGGTACAACACTGACAACATATGCCAAAAATGAGAAATGTGCCATTTTCATGATCGACACAGACACCGGTGTGCTCTGACAGGAGACATCCTATTTGCAAAAGGTGATTTCATAAAACACAAGCCAAAGGAAAACAAGAGAGTGAGATTCCATGTTTCAGTCCAGCGTTAGTGATGAGTTATAATAGTTCTCCCATGAAACACTGAATGCAAGTGGTAAAACCAGCTTTTATTACTTTTTGTATTTTTCCTTCACAACACAAACATCACACTGGTACACAGTCAGATTTGACAAGAGTCACTTTTCTTCCCTCATCATCTTAAGTGGCATCTCTTTGTGAGGCTAGCCGTTCCAGCTGTCCTTGGTTTCTCTGCGTTTGAGTTAAAGTGAGAAGTTTCCTCCAGCACTTTGGCCGCCTTGCCTCCCTAAAAGATGCATTAGATAGAGTGTGAGATAGCTAAACTAGAGGAGAGTAAATGGTTTAACTTGGTGCTAATAGTGACAGTGTGTGGGTGGATCAGAGGGAGAATGATGGCTATAAACTCACATTAGGAAACATCTCCCCCTGTTGGAGGGACTCACATTCAAAAAAGAGCCTTTTGCAACACAGCACACATGAGAAATGATGGTAACAGATTACTGCATCATTTGGCTGTACTATAAACTGCCCCCGCACGTATACACCAGCATGCGTGTGGCCTGATTTCACTGTGTTATACTTGTGAGGACAGGCTTTGGACAGCTCCTGCATGCGTCTAGACATACACACACGCACATGCACATGCACATTACAGTAAAGTGCATCAGAGATGAAAGAACCTATTATAATCTTTCTGTGAAAATACAGCCTTCGAGCATGGTGGTAACAAATGAGGCCCTTGAGTTTTATTCTTCAGTCTTTTAGTTATCCTCATTGACCCACTGTCTCTCTTACTCACTTTTTTTTTTTTTTCCAACCTATTTCACCCCCTCTCTCTCCTCCCCTCTCGCTCCGTCACTGGCTGGTTGGGCTATAAGGGGTCACATGTGACAGTGCTGAGAGTCAGCGAGTCACAGAGCAGCGCTACAGAGATAATTGCCATGTGATAAAGAGGTGATTGCCTGCTAGCACCAGGGGAGAGTAATGCCATCAGGTTGCAATAAAAAAGCAGATGTCTGACACTAAATGAATGTTGCTGGAGCCTGGGCAACTTTCTTTTCTCCCTTTCATCTCACACGCTTCTCTTTTGTCCCCGTTGTTTCAGTCAGCCTGTTTCTTTCCTCTTCCAAGAGGAAAAGAAAAATGGAAGAAAAGGTTGAGGCTGTGATGATGAAGACTCAGTTGTGCTCATTCTTTGCCGGAGACATTTGCTATCTGCTGGGTAGTGCATAAATAAAGGAAGAGGAATGGTTTTTGAATATAATGCCTTTGAAATTTTGTAAAAAGGAGGGGGGGGGGGGGAAGCA
>VVHJ01017547.1:0-12284 GCA_015107715.1 Tylochromis polylepis
TCTAAATCCAATCGAGAATCTGTGGCAAGATCTGAAAACTGCTGTTCACAAACGCTGTCCATCTAATCTGACTGAGCTGGAGCTGTTTTGCAAAGAAGAATGGGCAAGAATTTCAGTCTGTAGATGTGCAAAGCTGGTAGAGACATACCCTAAAAGACTGGCAGCTGTAATTGCAGCAAAAGGTGCTTCTACAAAGTATTGACTCAGGGGGCTGAATAATTACGCACACCCCACTTTGCAGTTATTTATTTGTAAAAAAATGTTTGGAATCATGTTTGATTTTCGTTCCACTTCTCACGTGTACACCACTTTGTATTGGTCTTTCATGTGGAATTCCAATAAAATTGATTCATGTTTGTGGCTGTAATGTGACAAAATGTGGAAAAGTTCAAGGGGGCTGAATACTTTTGCAAGCCACTGTATGTGCATTAGTTTATGAAAATGTAAAAAATTAAAAATCGCAAAACCTTTAAAACAAATTGGTTTGGCATGTTCAACTAGAAGAAGAACAACACCACATTACATTTTAAAAGACCTTTTAAAAGAGACAGGAAGAGTTACATATAAACAGTTTAAAATTCTAATTAATTACAGATGGATAATCACATCCACTGTGCTGAGCTTCATGGGATTTTGTATATAGTGTAATATCAGTGTTAAAAATGAGTTTGTAAGTTCAAAGTTGTTCCTGCTCTTGCTGTCATGTATTTTACTTCTTTTTCCCCCTATTTTCTGTCACTGCTATCCATTTTCCATCTCCCCACACAGAAGTCAATAAAAATCTCAATTATCCCTTTAAACTGTATTGACAAACCATGCCTGAAAAAGTTTTCTGAACAGTGAAATATTGATCCTTCATAACAAAAAAAGCTCCTCTTCCTTTGTGCTGGTCACAACAGGTGGTCATAGCAACAGTATTCCTGAATAAAATAGAAATTTAGGATTTAAGCATCTAAAGACAATCAGAATGTTCATATGATTGGTCATCAAAGCAGGATAAATCTGTATAGGATAAAGGAAATGAGGACTCTTGAGCAAGTACCAGAGCAGTGCCCAACTGCTTTGGTGGAGCTATTCAAAGGGTATCAGATTGGACTGTGGTTGTGTGGTGTGAACCAGCAGAAGTATGATTCATGAAAATCAGTTTAGTGAACTAGAAGGGCTCTTTTTCAGAAGACGGCCAATCCTTTATATAACACCAGCCACTGTTCAGTTGACATAATGATGTTAAGTAGTTGTATCAAAATATACTGCCGCTGTCAATAACAATGATACATAAAAAAAAATCTGTTCATAACACAAGTATAATAAATAAAATAAGTGTAAATCAGAGCAGTAACTGTCTAACTCACTCTAATCTGGTTGTTCTTAATATCCAATTTAATAATATATGTAATAAATAAAGACAAATAAAAAATAAACAATTTAAAATAGGAATATTTTATTTTTTCCCCAAACCTAATTTCAGTAATTGTGAAATATTTTGACCGTTACAATCATCTTTTGATCATGTAATATCATTACAGCTGTATTGTAGAAGCAGTAACCTAAATTTACTGAATTCAACAGGAAAAAAGTTTAAATTTAGCAGTGACTCAAGACTGCATTAGTGACATTAAGTCAATGACGGAATCAAAATTTATGTTAAATTATAATTAATCAAATTGTGCTGTGGCTTCTTTGAAGCTAAGCTTTATCTTATACTTTTTCCCTCTTCAGTATAAAATAATGACAGTACCCCTTCCAATTAAGATTTTGAAGAACATCATACTGTCCAGCGTATATTGTTTTTTACCGCGTGATTTTATTTCTCCTACTTAAATTTTTTCCAGTTTGTTGCCGTTTAATTTTAGAAACAGAGTTCGAGTTTTAAACCAACCGTTTAACCCTCAAGTGACTATGCTGGGTCAGTTATTTATGAAACCAGAATTTTTCTAACATTATAGCTTTGATTTTATTGTAATTTTCCAATTCTAATGCTTTGCCGTGAAACAGACCAAGGGTTAGCAAGATGCAGAAGGCTCAAGGCTGACCCTACAAGAAAACAAAACAAACAAAAAAACAAGAGGATAATTAATTACAAAAGTGCATTTCAGATTTTTGTCATAGATAAATAAAAACAACTCACGTATAGGTAAACAGTAATAGAGACAATAATCATTCCTGTATAGAAGATAATGGGGTCATAAATTTTAAATAAAATCCAAAATTATTGGTAACAAGAAGTGACAAAGAAAATAAGGAAGGGAGAAGGTTGACAGCGAGCGAGGCTGAGTCTGGAGCAATTTCTCAAAAGAGAGAAGAAAGAGAGAGAACATACCCAACTGGCCAAAAGAAACCTGAACCACAGCTATGACTCTCACAGTGATCAAATTAACCCAGTCTGGATTTGTACGGTGTTATTAGCTTAATGATCTTGAACTTCACTGACCTTCCTGACTTGCATTAAAAGCAGAAGCAAATGTTCTGCACAAACAGATGGTTTGTATTTAAAAGATCAGAGTTTATTTAGTGAGAAGAACAGTTTTTTCCTCATCACATTAAAACTCAGGTATTACATCAGACAAATACGTTTCTTTGTCTCATTTTCTGTAGCTTACATTTCAAATAAGCACATAGAAGTTGATCAAAATAATAATTAAAAAAAAGAGCAATGACTA
The DNA here is from genome assembly GCA_015107715.1 of Tylochromis polylepis. Classification (NCBI taxonomy): domain Eukaryota; kingdom Metazoa; phylum Chordata; class Actinopteri; order Cichliformes; family Cichlidae; genus Tylochromis; species Tylochromis polylepis. The sequence goes on from VVHJ01017547.1 coordinate 2,661, forward strand.
TATGCACAAAATATTTCTTTTGAAAAGAAAACTCATCAGTTCTAGGTAAAAGAATGGTCAATTTTTTGTAACTAATGAAAAAGATTGCATGTAGTTTAATGTATCTCATGAAACAATGATGCAGTTAAAGCTTTCAGTAGACTGCATTCTCAATATTCAATTCAATTGAATTTTATTTATATAGTGCCAAATCACAACAACAGTCGCCTCAAGGCACTTTATATTGTAAGGTAGACCTTACAATAATACATACAGAGAAAAACCCAACAATCATATGACCCCCTATGAGCAAGCACTTTGGCGACAGTGGGAAGGAAAAACTCCCTTTTAACAGGAAGGAACCTCCGGCAGAACCAGGCTCAGGGAGGGGCGGCCATCTGCTGCGACCGGTTGGGGTGAGAGAAAGAAAACAGGATAAAGACATGCTGTGGAAGAGAGACAGAGATTAATAACAGATATGATTCAATGCAGAGAGGTCTATTAACACATAGTGAGTGAGAAAGGTGACTGAAAAGGAAACTCAATGCATCATGGGAATCCCCGAGCAGCCTACAACTATTGCAGCATAAGGGAGGATTCAGGGTCACCTGATCCAGCCCTAACTATATGCTTTAGCAAAAAGTAAAGTTTTAAGCCTAATCTTAAAAGTAGAGATAGTGTCTGTCTCCCGAATCCAAACTGGAAGCTGGTTCCACAGAAGAGGGGCCTGAAAACTGAAGGCTCTCCCTCCCATTCTACTTTTAAATACTCTAGGAACAGCAAGTAAGCCTGCAGTGCGAGAGCAAAGTGCTCTAATGGGGTGATATTACAACCAAGTCAGTTCATGTCCTTGGAAAATGTAAGGTTATTAAATAAGTTTATGTTTACTGATGCATATATTTCCATTCTACAGCATTGTTGTAGCCTGTGAGCTCTTTATCCGTTTAATGAGTCAGCAACAGTCAGTGTCATGGTTCCCCCACCCCACATACTGCTGCTCTCTCTCTTTCCAGCCCTGTTGTCATTTTAGCTGATGGTTAAAATCTAGAGATTGATAATGTTTTGGCTGATAGTGGTATAAATAAACTCAAAATAGCCAAAGAGATAAGCAATGTTTGGTGATGGCTTTAGCAACAAGACATCTAGAGACAACAAGACACAATTTTCCAGAGGGATTATTTCCCCTACATGACACAATTTAAGCTTTATTCTGTTTGCATTTTTCTTTGCTCTTTTCTTTTTACCTTCCTCTGCACTGTCTTTTTATCAAGATATATCTGTATGTGTAAATCTGAGCCTACAACAGTATGATTAATGCTGCTTGCTAAGCAACGAGCATTGATTCTGAGAAAGCTTAGCATTGTCCTCAGTAATCTATCATGATAATTACATCAAATGGTCAAAGAAGCTTTTTGTTATTTATTTCCTTAAATATTTTAAAATGATAGGATATTAAAATTATTCCCAAATCATTTTCAAATTAATGTTCTGACAGTTTCTTTACACCTCTGTTTCAAACCAATGGAAAGTAGGGTGCTCAAAAAATATTCCCGTGAACCTACAAAGATCATGTACACAAAAATTGCCAAGAAAAGGTGATAGATGAGAGCTAAGGTGAAAGGGCATTTACGTATAACATAATATTACACCGTTTATCTAAGATGTGGTAACATTTTGGTGCTGTATCAATGTCACTGTTATATCTTCAGGACCATGGAACATTTCCAGCAGGGCAAAATCAGATATTAAACACAGGAAAAGTGAGAAGATCACCAACAACATGTTCTGGCTGAACTTAGACAATCTGCAATCAAGTACTGAGCTTGCAGCTTTTAACAACATCACTAAAGCTTCTGTCAAATTAGAGCTACAGGGAATAGTTTAGGGTGTATGTGTAATTAATCTCTGCGTGCCAAAAAGTTGTTTTCATGTTTTGCCAGATTTAAAAAGGCCAGCTCTCACTGTGAGATCAGTCGTTTCTAATATGAAGTTTCTGTTTCAATTTTCTCATATCAGCAGAACAGTTCAGTTTGTATCCAGCTGATAATAAAGTCAACAACCATACTTAAAGTAATCAAAGTGGGAAAGAGAGAGCTTGATGAGAATTTTCTAGCACAGCTATGACCTCAGATGTTTTTTCAACTTGGTTATTGTTGTTCTTGATGACTGCAGAACAGACAGAACATTTATAAAAGTTTTGCTGCTGCAAACTTGTATAAATAGGATGTGTGCTCAGCCCTATTATGCCACCCAGAGACCCAAAGCAAGAAAGACTTCATCTATGAGTGTTGACAATCTACACAATGGTGCCGTGCTGGCACGCCATCACATGCTGAACATGTAATAAAGGTCCACTACTGTTAGATTTCTATGCTTTTCGAAAACCTAAAAAGAGATGCAAAAACTTATTTTTTAAATCCACCTCTTTTACAATAAAAATATATCATAAGCAACTTGAAATAGGAGAAAGTGGTGTTACGAAGAAAATGGTGATGTGAAGAACGCAACGCCTTTACTGGGAATTTAATATCCTTTAATAGCATTTACACATTTCTGTGTCATTAAGAATGTACTATTAACACGTAACATTTAACCAACTCAACAGAACAGCGACATGAACAATTAAAACGGATCTTGCTGACAATAACTTTTTTTCCCCATTACGTAATCACTGCAACCATCAGGGAGGGATATTGTCAACATCATGTGTGCAGAGCTTCCTGAAATTGGTATCTTGCAAGATTGATTCATAAGCATTCAACATCTCAATAGACTATAAAGATTCTGTGATGCTACACAATAAACAAACAAACAAGCAAACAAAAAAATGGAACTATAACAGTAAACTATCATCACGTGTAATGTTGAAGGTAGTTATGGGTGATTGCATTTTTACTGTCTTATAATTGATCAACTTCTAATTCTACTTAGAGAGCCAACGTATCAAATCTTGCTTCGCTGTCTTTTATAATAGTAATTCAGAATTAACATATGCTCCACTTGTCTTGCCCTGCATTAGTTTATAAAGTTCAGGTAACTATACTATAACATTCCTTTTGATTTTACCACCTGTCTAGTGACAGCATTACTCATATGCTATATTCTTATCACTAATTTGAATTTTTTTAACATGAAGTAACAGTGTTGTGTTTGTGGTTAGTACTTTATACAATCAGTAAATTAATCCGTGTGCTGTTTCATGACTTCTAATAAACAAAGAGAGACACTTCAACAGGTCGCAGGGCTGTATATGCCAGCCTGAGCTATTTGTGCAAGCTGAATGTTTTCTATTTCTGAATGCATCTCAATGTTCTGTGTGTGTGTGTGTGTGTGTGTGTGTGTGTGTGTGTGTGTGTGTGTGTGTGTGTGTGCGTGTGTGTGTGTGTGCGCACGCACGCGCACGTGTGTGTGTGTGTCAGAGTATGAGTGTGTCCACATGTGCATGTGTCGTTATGGATTGCCACATTGTGGACTTGACAGGATCATAATTACAAGCAGTGATGAAATCTACCAAGTGTTTTCTCCTTGCGCGTGTGTGCATGTGTGTGTGTAATATTTGTCATCCGTGGCAGCACGCTCCCTGTTAGCACACAGTAACCATGATCACACCTTCATCTTCCACTAATAGGACCACGACAGACAGATGGAGAGGAAAGGAAGATAGATAGATTGAGAAATAGATAGATCGAGAGAGAGAAAAAAATATCCCCATCTTTGCTATATAAAATTTTCCAGTAGGGTTTCCCCCTTACAGAAACTCTTCCACTTTACTTGGTGTTCTTCTGAAAATGTATAGCAGTGAGTGAGATGTATTAAGTGTGTGTCAGACACGCACCCCTTCACCACATAAAGGCTTTTTCCCTCCCTTCATTGGCTTGTGATCCAACCCTACCTGCCACTGTAGTAAAATCACCATGAGGCAGAGAGGGTCTGGAGGGGCTGGGGGGCAGAGGCGAGAAGAAGATGGAGGAAAGATGAGAGGAGTCAACAGAGAGGGGGTGAGTGAGAGGAAGAGAGAGAGATGGGAGGCGCTCAATTTGCCATCACGGGTGCAACGGGGCAGAAAGTATCCAAGAAAGAGGATGAGTATGCGTGTGTGTGTGTGTGTGTGTGTGTGTGTGTGTGTGTGTGTGAGAGAGAGAGAGAGAGAGAGCGAGACTGTGAGTGTTTATGCATTTACGCATGTGTGTGTGTGTGTGTCTAACAAGGGAGAAAAGACAACTCATTTGAATGTCAGATACGGGGAAGCATGGCGTGCAGGGAGGGAGGAATGAGGCAAAGAGGGATGAGAAGAATGAATATGGATTACTGGGATGAAGATTCTATTATTTTCTGCCCGTTTCTCTGATCTCTTTGTCGCAATGCTATAGGCCTGTGCGTGTGTGTGCGTTTGTGTGTGCCGGTGTGTGTTTGAAGTACGAAAGAGAAAATACAGGTCTGCGACAGAGACAGTATATTTGCTTATGTGATGTGTTGATGTTTTGTAACAACGCTAGCGTGAGTGAAAGCATTTGTTTGACAATATGTGTGATGGACTTCAAGGTCTGAGTGTATATTTAAAGTGTGTGTGAGAGAGAAGGAGTTCTTAGGTTTTGATGACATGGAAATCAAAGTTTTTGCCTTGTTTTCTCAACAGCATCTCGTGTCTCAGCGTATGCACATATCTTAAACATTACCATATTCACACAGCTACACACTCAGTTAAGGCCATATTTACTAAGCTGGGCAAATTAGCGTGATGCCATATACTTGAAAATGCGCTGCTGGGAGTGGAAAGTTCTGTGGGCAAACAGCAAGTGAAAGTTTCATTCATGTGTTTCTCTCTGAAAACAGCAAGACAACTCAGGCCTACACGAGCAGTCAGCAACCCTCTGGCAACCTCCAGTGCTCGGGACAAATGTGCATTCACTGACCAGTTGCCAAGTGGTGGTTAAAGGCTGCTGGATGTCACTGGGTGAAATTGACTTCAAAGATGAAACTACACCAAAAAACTCTCTGTAACTGCTTTGACCTTTAGCTGTTGCCACAGTTACCTGTAGTTTGTATAGACTACACTGAATTGTCAATAGCTAACTTGCTAACTAATTAAACGAAATTGAAAAAATGTGATGTCAGCTGGAAATTAAGAATGTTTGCTTTCAAAGTAAAAGTTATAAGTAAAAAGTGCCTTACTAATTAAATCAACATGATTCAAAAGGCACACCTTTTACTTTCAAAGCACACAGTCTCTGTTCTCAGTTCATGTTACACTCTTCATAATTTCACTATCGCTTAACAACTAGTTGGAGAATGTTTGCAGAGAAATTGGTAGTTATGGGTTATAATTTCAACTCTTAAGTAAGAGCGTGCTCTTTGAGTTGATCACTTTCACTTGATCTCTTGTTATTATATAAAAGATATTGCAGTGCTTTCCCATTCCCTTTCACTCCAGTACTCAATGCACATGCACAGACCTGCTCTGTCCTTGCTCAGACCACGTGTGTACTCAGATATACTGTTGCCTGCATAGATTTCCTGAGTTCCAACTTAACTCCCCTCGTAACAGTTGCTTCTGCTCTCTAATTTCTGTTCCTCTTCTCACCTAACAGGTGGCATTTCAGATGGCTAGGGCATATACCACATGGGCACAAATGTCCTAAGGTTATCTGGCATATCTTTATGTCCCTTATAGGTGTTTAAAAATTGTGTCTGGGTTCATCCTCTCCCACATTTTAGGACTTCGATATGGACATTTCTTTTGTATGAATTTAAGAATGTAAGCCAGGTGAAACATCAGTGACTATGTATAGTGGCCCTATGTCAATGTGATGTCATTTTATTCTTTTTATTGTGGGACTGCAATGTGAAATTTAGACCATAGCAGTCTAACAGGTCTACAATAGACCACCAAAGGACATGGGAATGATGTGCCCTGAGTTCAATTTACTTTGTCTTACCGGTTTGTTATCAATTCCTGTTCCCCTGGTTTTCAGAAAATTCCTTGCAGTTTAACTCTTCACTGGTAACTTCAGCATCCCACCTTTACCACACAAATAACTATTTACTATACCATCCATCCATTCTCTACCGCTTATCCTTTTCAGGGTCACAGGGGGGCTGGAGCCTATCCCAGCTGTCTTAGGGCGAGAGGCAGGGTACACCCTGGACAGGTCACCAGTCTGTCGCAGGGCTAACACATACAGACAGACACTTGCACTCATGTTCACACCTATGGGCAATTTAGTGTTTCCAATTAACCTATCCCTGCTAACTGCATGTCTTTGGACTGTGGGAGGAAGCCGGAGTACCTGGAGAGAACCCACACAAACACGGGGAGAACATGCAAACTCCACACAGAAAGACCCCAGTCTGATGGTGGAATTGAACTCAGGACCTGCTTGCTGTGAGGCAACAGTGCTAATCACCAAGCCACCATGCTACCTCATTTACTATACCCTTAACTGGAAATAGGAAACATTATGATGCAACAAGATCTTCAAGTTGAACCAGAAGTGTTTACTGAGTGACGTGTAAAAAAACAAAAATGAAATCGTTAAATCAAACAGTCACTTGCAGTATCAAAATGCAGTAAACTACAGTCCTAAGGTACTTTATGATATCCTTCACCATGTTACCTTAATGGGCCCCACTCACACACCAACCCCGAATTACTAAGTCCCATCGTTGCAGGCCTGGATCGATGCTCGTGGTCATGGGAACCACCGGTCCTGAAAAGAAAGCAAAATGGCGTTTCTCCTCTGCTAAGGCACCTGGTCTGAGCTGCACTAACTCACATTCTCCCTTGCTCCGTTCCTTGGCCGTAGACGCGGGATGGGTTATCCTCGCTGTCCCTCACAAGGGTCCTAGTTGATGCTTGCTGCATCCAACCACACGCTCTTCCATCTCACTCCAGTCCCTCATGGCGCCGCTCTTCCCTCTTTCTCTCTCTCCTTACGCACTCTCTGCTTCCTCTTCCACTTGACTTCTTCCTCCAAAATAAAAGCACCTTAACAACAAACTTAATTTCCACTAATATGGATATACAAAAATGAACAAATAGAACTATTCATATATACATGTACATTAGAAATAAAACTTAGCTCCTCTAAATATCTCCGGGCTACATGTAGATTCGCTATTTTGATCAAGCTCAGAGTAAATCTATTCTATGGAACTCTTAAATCCTAAAAATGACAAGAAAACTGCTCCAATAGTGGACGATGGAAGACGGTGGACAAAAGCATATAGCCAAGACATTGGTGGCCTAAGGTGGCTTCAGGACACAGCAGTCTGACTGTCCTTGAGTGGCCCAGCCAAAACCAAGATTTAAAGCCCATATCACATCTATGCACAAACCTCAAAATGGCAGTTAACATACACTTCTGATTTAATCTGACAAAAATTGACAGCATCTGGCAGAACAGTAGAATAAAGTGCCCAAAGCTGTTTATGAAGCTCATAGAGACATATCTGCAAAGACTGAAAGCAGTGTGTGTGTGTGTTTGTGTGTGTACAAAATAATGATGACAATTTTTTTGTATATAAATACAAAGCATTGCCATTATTATTTTGTGTAGATTGTTGGAAAACTGGCTTTTTTGGAACAAGTGGATAAGTTATTTTAATACTTTGTGAAGGAATTTCACTTTTACTTATTTTAGAAGGAAAACATATTCTGGACAGTCTCCATCTCCTGCTCTTTTGTGTTTCATCATAACATCTTTTCCCTCACCATCCCAGTCTTTCCTCTGATGCATATTGTTCCTCCTCCCCCACTCTCCACACATTATCAATCTCTTTCTTTTTGTCTCTTGCTTGCTCTTTCTCTCTCTCCGCTTGAGTGGTGAGCAGACAAGGGGCGAGAGAGAGAGAGCGAGGAAGAGAGAAAGATGTGAGTCTCGGCCAATTTGTCCTGACACGTAGAGATGCTCAGGTGGGAGAGAGGTGTCAAACAACTAGGAGAGGGAGCTAGACAGGTTTGTAGGTAGCTCAGAGAGAGCGGATGTAAGGAAGAGGACAGACAAGAATAGAAGAAAGTAGAGGATGGCCTTATGCATATTGCATCTTGCTACACTGAATGGAAATGTATTAAGATTTTTGGTCCGGTGTAAAAGTGGCTCTTAAAAACGTAAGATATATATATTGACTAATTTTTAGAAATGACGTCAAATTTGCACCTCCAGTACCTTTTCTTATAATGCAGTACATGATTAGGACTGATTACAAACCATTTGGAGCCAAGAAGTTCATTGATACATAATCAATGAAAACAGACTTAGAGCAGGAACAGATTTCAAAATTTAGTAAAAAATGGCAAGGGGACAAAGTTCGAGAAGAGTTAAAAAGACATACCATTTCTGCCGTGATCCAGTCATGCAAGTAGTTTGGAGTCACCCAATTTGTTGATTCAGATTTAGCCAAACTTATTTAAAAATGCATAGACTCATGAAGACACCTCTAACCAGGGAGGGGAAAAAGAGTGTTTTACATTCATTTTTTTTGTACTGACGTTATATTAGCAGTTTTAACACTGCAGAGGTGGTACAAATTAACACATATGGTTGATTTGCAGATACATATAATTTAAATGTTTATGCAAATAAACTATGATGACATGCTAGAAAATAAATAGATGTTAGAAGAAAATATAAAATAGAAAGACAGTGGAAACTATGAAAGACAAGAAGAAAGCTAGCAATTTTATATCAGGCGAGAGAAAGAGAGAGACATGGTTCCCGGAGCGTCCCCCCGTGATAGTGGCATGTTCCCCTTGTGTCGAAACAAGAGAGAGAGTGGGATCGACAGAGAGAGAGATGTCTAATCTTAGAGGGTAAGGGAGCGTGGACTCCCCAGGGCTTGTCGTGCTCAGCACCTTGTTAACCAGACATCTCTCTTTCCATCTCTATTTCCATCTCTCTTTCCACCCTGCTTTCTCATCTCCGTCACTTTCTGCTATCTGTCCCTCTTTTTCGTTAGACGTGCAGAAAGAATCAGGCAACTCAGGCAACGATCTACCTGCCTATCTATCTACCTACAGCGATCTGTATCTGCAGTGGTATTTATAGTGCTGATGTTTCCGTTTCTTGATCAACATTTTGTGTGTGTTTTTTCCACTTGTTAATGCATTGTCAGGTTCAGGAAACCTTTGTCTCTGGTTAATGGAACATCAACCAAGGTTAACACAGAGTGGCAGCTGAAGCACACACACTTACCTCGTACTCCAGATTTCAAAGTGGAGGACTGACAGTTGCATTTCTTGGTATGGCAAGAAGACAACCAAGTGAGATATTGAACCTCAGTTTCTTCTGATGGTCAAGCTAGTGCCATGCACGGTATCTGGCTGCCATCACTGTGTGTGTGTGTGTGTGTGTGTGTGTGTGTGTGTGTGTGTGTGTGTGTGTGAGTGTGTGTGTGTGTGTGAGAGAGAGAGAGAGAGAGAGAGAGAGAGAGAGAGTGTGTGTGTGTGTGTGTGTGTGTGGGTGGGTGAGAGTGTGTGTGTGTGTGTGAGAGAGAGAGAGTGTGTGAGAGTGTGTGTGTGTGAGAGAGAGTGTGAGTGTGTGTGTGTGTGTGTGTGTGTGTGTGTGTGAGAGTGTGTGTGTGTGAGAGAGAGTGTGTGTGTGTGTGTGTGTGTGTGTGTGTGTGTTTGTGTGTGTGTGTGTGTGTCTG
>VVHJ01017547.1:12304-30709 GCA_015107715.1 Tylochromis polylepis
TCTGGAGGAATGTCTGTGTGTGTGTGTGTGTGTGTGTGTGTGTGTGTGTGTGTGTGTGTGTGTGTGTGTGTGTGTGTGTGTGTGTGTGTGTGTGTGTGAGAGAGAGAGAGAGAGAGAGAGAGAGAGAGAAACAGTATGAAATGAAGGATAAATGTAAGGTAACTTCCAAGGCATGCCTGTACAGGTAAGTCCATCAGAGAAATGAAGGTCTGTATACGTTTGTGTTTGCAAGGAGGTTGTGAAAAACCAAGGAGGAGAAAAAAAAGTTAAATTAACTTGGAATGTATGTTGGGAACTGACCAAACACGAGCTTTGTGATGCTATTGTGCTGACCTTTATTGCACTACAATTATTCTTGGCTTTTTAGTTGTTGTTCAGAATTGTGGAGACATTGTATGGTGGGGTGTATGAATTTTTTTTCATCTCTTGAACTGGAGCATTGTAAAAAAAGTTTTGGAGCCACTCCTGTAGACTCACAGAGACAAATAGTGAATTTGGGTAAAACATTCAAACAATCTGGTGTCCTAAGAACATCTTTTGGGTAAGTGCAGCTAGAAAGGAACATGTGATTTTTTTGGATAGCGTGAAAAATTATGCCCAATGACTCTGGCTTATAAACAATTTGTGACGTGATAGAGTTCCAGGCTAAGGCATCTGTGTAGGACTACAGGGTATTATACTGCTTAGTGCTGAGCTTTGAGGTTTCAGGATGCTGTAAAACAATGTGAGAAGCACTTTCTACTCGTTCAGACACCGGCGTAATGAGAAAATACTCTTAATCCAGCTCACACATACACACACAACGACACGCAGAGGCGTATTTCTGCTGCCGAGTGGTTTCTTGGTGAAAGCATATTGCGAGAGAAGCAGTTTAAGGAGTGGCAATTATAGTTTTGGACAAAGTCATTGATTTAAACTCCTGATTAGAGGAAAGGTGACAGAGGTGGTACACACAATGGTGAGCGTTGGGGTGGGGTGAGTATGGGGGAAAGGCACATACGCTAACAGTGATACACACACGCACGCACACACACACACACACACACACACATGCAACCTTACTAGTTCCGTCAGTCATGGGAATGCCTTAGAATGGCAAGGGTCCCCCCCTCACTCCTGCTTTCATGTTTCTCTCTCCCTCTCTGTCTCTCTCTCTTTCTCGACACACCTGACTGAAATATTGATGTCTCCCAAGAGCTGCTGTTCATTCCTAAGTGGTTGTTTTTGTTTCAAAGAATGGGTGACTGTTTCACACATTTGCAGACACACATGCATGAAGACACAGAAAGATAGGTAGGCACATGCACGGTTTCCTTTCTTGGTTACATGTGCATACATCAGTTTTGTAGGTAAACAACAGTGTAACTGGTACCATATGTATGCATACTAAATGTACACCCGTGCTATGTTAAATTCTCATTTTGTGATTATGATCATATTAGCCGACAGAGTTCAATCTGTATGTAAGTACATGTGCTATGAAAAAAACACCCAAACTATCACTCTTCAGGGCTTGGAGAGATTTATCATTATAAAAAATGTAATTTCCAAATGTAAGAGAAATATTTCTTATTTTTCTTGATTTAAAATGTAGATATAGATGTAGAAATTATAGTTAATTATATAGAAACTCAAGTAGACATTATTGTAATTGTATTAACAAATATATCAGCCAAAACTCCCAAAAGGTTATAAGTTTTAGCTTTTCAAAAGATTCTTACCAAACTTCCTGCAACAGGTTGTGCATGAAGTTTTCATGAATTTGTAGAAGTTACATTTTGTGGTTTGATGAGTCCCGTGGATCTCTTGGTTGGGCTCCAGGATCCCAAAAAGATTTTTTAAAATCCTGTATTATCTATAAGTGACAACCAGGGGTCATCAAGAGCTTCTTTTGTTTTAGAAATGTTTTCCCTTGACATTTTCTCTTACTTATCCACTTTTTGCTGCAGAGTTAGATGTTGATTTCCATTGCTAGGATTAACTCGCCTTTAACTCTGCTTTTGCTTTTTTTGTACTGTTCCTGTAAGGTCTGAGTCATTATCACTGACAACCTTAGTGATAGGGTGAGAAGTTCGGCCATCCGGGAGGGGCTCAGAGTAGAGCCGCTGCTCCTCCACATCGAAAGGAGCCAGTTGAGGTGGTTCGGGTATCTGACAAGGATGCCTCCTGGGCGCCTCCTGGGTGAGGTGTTTCAGGCATGTCCCACCGGGAGGAGGCCCCTTACTAGCATTGCCTTTGAGATGATGATATATATAAATTGCAGGCTTTGTAATCTCTGAATTCTAATTGCTAGTACTGTTTTGTGATGTTACTTTTTTTTTCCTGGTTAGGACAGTTTTCCTATTGTGGCTCCATAGTGAGGTGGTTTACATATTTGACAACAAGCGAAAGATGCCCAGTTCAATCTAAAATTTTGAATTTGATTTTCATTGTAAGGGGATTTGGCTCAGTGCTTGGCAGGAAAATGCATGCATGTACACACAGTCAGTCAGAGATGCTGCTCTGTTCTGGACTGCTGTGGCGCTACCTTTTTAGCATATCCTATTAATATTAGATGAGAATCATTTGTATCTGAGCGCACCATTGACCTTAGTCTGCAGAGGCATGTAGAGTACATGTGTATGTCTGCACACTCAAGCCCCTCCTCTCAGAACTTATAGTTGTGTATCTTACCACATTAACAGATAAATCTGTTAAGCTTAGCCAACAAACTTAAAATATAACACACATGTGCATTCAGTTACTGAAAATATTTCTTTGATTCATTCGATCAGCTAAGCAAACTAATTACTTTTAATTGATTGGAATAAAGGTGATTCAGAACAACAACAATAGGACTACATTACAAAATCTACCAGGAAGTTCAGTATTAAAAAATTAATCAGTGTGGTAAAATCTGTAAACATACTGATTTTTTGTTTGTCACTAAATCACATAAAACACACTTTAAAAAAAAATTAATTCAGTTTTATTTATATCAGGCCAAATCACAACAACAGCTGCCTCAAAGCACCTTATATTGTAAGGTAAAGACATTTCAATAGTAGAGAGAGAACCCCAACAATCAGACAACCCCCAGCTACTTTCAACTTTGCTGGCTAACAAAATGTCCTTATTAAGCTCTTCCATCCTGAAACTGTAGATCATCACACCAACCCAAGGCAAACTGAGACAATAAGATAAGATGTGTGTATTTCTGCTAGCTGCCTTCTGTTGGAGGCTTCTGATTGTGGCAGGAAAAAAAAGAGTTTTAAGCAATTTGTATAATTTATTGTTGCCCACTAGATAAAATGTCAGTTAAATTGTTGTAAATAGAATTACCAGGTTACAGCAGAATATACACTTTCTGCCTGATGCCATTTTCATTGAGAGCCTGATGAAAACTGTGATATCTGCAGTGTTACGAGATCCATTTAGTCTTTAGTGTGGTGACTGCTCGGTGTGTGTGTGTGTGTATTCAGGCAAAGCTTGGGTCCACAATCTGATGTCAGATTGTAATTGAGTAACTCTAGTTCAAATGCATCTCCATTAGTGCTCCCTAATTATCAAGAATTGGCAGGGAAACCACAGAAGTTTAGCTGTGAGATTTTAAACAAGTTTATGGATAATATGTTTGTGTATTTTCAAAACCTCTATGAAAAACTTCTAAACAATCTTCTGTCAAGCCATTTATATTGTAGTTTCATTAAGTTGTAGCTTCTTTCAGACCTGACAAGATGTTAGATAAAAAGAGTAATATGACATTAATGAATTACCAAGAAAATCAAAGATTTGATTTAAAGTTTGTTGGCTTTCTTTGATATTACTGTAACTTTTATCAGAAATTTTTAAATTGACAGTCTGTGCTTCCTGTCATCGAACACATCCAACCATATACCAAAAGCAAACGAAGAAGTGGTTATGAAGTTTAAGAAATGCAAATACTCATGGTTTTACAGTTTGTAAATAAACTTTACACTTACAATTATTTGGAAAAGAATTGCAAAATCAAGACCTACTCACTGCTGGAAAGGACCTAACTGATTCTCAGCTTTTACAGGCTGTTCTAAATTTGCATCTGCCAGAAATAGTGGATGATGGTGATGATAATAATAATAATAATAATAATAATAATAATAATAATAATAATAATTTCTGTTTTGCATTACTAATAAGCCACTGTACTAAATAATATAATAATTATTAATGACAAGTTATAGTTTTAATTAAAAATGACAGATTCCAAGGGCTGCGTGGCAGGTAAGGGTAGGACCCAAACGCAGGATTTAGAGGTGGGTGAAATAAACTTAGCTTTATTTGCCGTGATGCTGGACCAAAAAAATTAATACAAAGAAACACTAAAAAACAAACAAAAGATAAACTAGAAGCTAAGACTCTGGCAAACAAGGAACTCATGACTTGGCATAAACGAGAGAACATGGAACACACAGCAAAGGGACGATGCAACAACAAACAGAGGGAGACTGACGACTTATATACACACACAGGATTACGAGGGGATGGGAAACAGGAGGGAACACAGCAGGACTAAATCAGACATAACAAGAAAGGGAAGTGAAACTGAACACAATGCATACAGGAAAAGAGACTATCAAAATAAGACAGGAAACATATAGACAGAGACTCAGACTCAAGACACCCAAGCTTGACACAGTGACTGGGGAAATAAGAGTAAACACGGGGACAAGACTGACTAAACACAGGAGAAGATTAGACACTGAGGGAGTGAGAACTAAGATCACAGAGAACTGAAGGCTAACCAAAACACGAAACATGAACCTAGGAATCACAATGAATATTCAAAAACAAACGGCATAATGTCCAGAACTAGAAAACACTGGGTCACAGACCCAGTGCTATGACAGAACTAAACTAGAAGATTAAAAAATGGCAAACAAATCGTCTTTTTTTTCTGTCACTCCAGGCTATACGCTTGATGCTGCTGTTGAACAGAGGGTCTTGGTTACATAGATCTATATGGAGATGGAAAAAACTTCGATGAGGATGCATACAAAACAGAAAGAGCCATAATAAAAGTAAAAAACACAGTAAAGGTTACTTACACAGATGTCATAAATTATCCATTTTGTGCAAATTTTTGTTCTCAGTCAGTGAGAATGAAATGAAAATGGTCAGAGTGTATTTTGTTGGATTTGCAGATCGCATGTAGCCTGTTGTTATTACAAAACCAGCACTCTGGTGTTGAGAATCACAAACGGCGTCTTACGTTCTGGTTCTGCTCACCGTTGCTCAACATTCCACTTCATTTTAAATTCCACTTCAATATATGAAAGTTCCTGGTGTTCTTGACATTTCCACAGCATTTTCCAATGCAGTTTTACTCAATTACTCAACAATTTTACTCTTAAATAATGCATTCTAGGTCATTTGGTAATTTGTCCAGTTTGTCTGTGTTCAGTGTTTCTCATTGATTTCCGTAATTGCAGCAACTACGTTAATATCATTTAAGATAAATTGCTTTCCTTTTAGGATTTTTATAAATTGTGACAAATTGTGTACCTTTTAGGGTTTTGGTATGTTATCTTTCCAGTCCCTTCTAATTTCAAATTGAATATGTATTTTAGATGGCATTGCCTTGACTTCCAATAACACTGTGAGAAATCTTGGAGTCATTTTTGAGTAGGACATGTCCTTCAGTGAGCGCATTAAAAAAATATGTGGGACTGCCTTCATTTGCACAATATCACTAAAATGAGAAACATCCTATTTCAGAGTGATGCTGAAAAGCTAGTTCATGCATTTATTACTTCTGGAGTATTGTAATTCATTATTATCAGGTTACTCTAAAAGCTCCCTTAAAAAGCCTTCAGTTTAACTGGGACTCGAAAGAGAGGCCATATTTCACTAATAATAGTTTCTCTTCAAAGTCTCCCATGCTAAATTCAAAATTGAATTTAAAAACCTTTTCCTCACATGCAAGATCTTGAATAATAAAGTCCCATCATCGACCATTGACCCAGGATAACAAAGTACTATAACAGAGCACATTACTCTCACACTGCAGGCCTACTTGTGGTTCCTCTGGGTCAGAAACTTCAGTTTTTAGGCCCCTCTTCTGTGGAACCAGCTCCCAGTTTGAATTTGGGAGACAGACACGGTCTTTACTTTTAAGATTAGGCTTATAACTTTCCTTTTAGATAAAGCATATAGTTAGGGCTGGATGAGGTTAGCCTGAGCCAACCTCTGGATATGTTACAGCTTAGGCTTCTGGGGTCTTCCAATGTTACACTGAGCATTTCTTCTTCACCCATCTCTTTTCACTCCCTGTGTGTTTATAGACCGCTACTGCATTTAATGATTAGCAATTATTAAACTCCAGTATCATCATTTGTCCCATCTCTTTGCTCCCTTCTCTTTCACCTCACCCCCAACTGGTTGCAGTTGACAGAAACCCTCCAGGTTCTGCCATAGGTTTCTTGTTGCTAAAAGGGAGTTTTTCCCCACTGTTGCCAAGTGCTTGCTCATGTGGTTGTTGATGTTTCTTTCTAATATTGTAGGGTATTGTAGGGTAGGCGAGTGTTGTTGTGAAGTAAATAAATACAATTTAATTGCATTTATAAATTGTTTTACTGTTAGGACTGAAACCCGTTTAAATGTTTTATATCTTTTATTTTAAACTCCTAAAATCTGAAAGTTAGCTGGACTTTCTGGCACAAATCAGTCATTGGTTAAGGTCAAATTTATGTAGGATAAGAGTAGATTTCTATCTACTGCACCATTACTGTATGTGTTTTGCAGTGTGTGTGTGTGTGTGTGTGTGTGTGTGTGTGTGCGTGTGTGTGTGTGGGTGTTTATTCTTGTGTGGCATCAGTGTGTCCTCTATGCCCCTGTATTGTTCCCCACATTGTTTTTCTTCACAAAAAGTCATGGCCTGACAAGGTGCTGCGCGCTGTAAAAATTATGCCTTGTTTATACGTATTTATTTCCCCTTGACAGTTTAATTATTTCTGGCCCCATTGGAGGAAACCACATAAAAAAACTCCCCATGTTCATACAGATTCTAATTAGGAATGCTGGGAAATTAAAACAGAGTTGTTTCGAAATGCTGTCATTTTTCCAGGGCCTCGTCTTGGAATTATGTCTCAATCAGCACAAGCGGAAATAATTACTTGTATACCTTCTAACTGCCAACATTTACCAAATGGCAAAGCAATTTACAGCCATCATGGCCTGAGAAGCAATCATTGGGCCAACTATAAATTCACAGGCCGACGGTTTGGAGAGCAACATTGGAAGGAAGGGTTATTGTGGAAAATTAGAGAGAGTGAGATAAAGGGGGGTGGGGGGGGGCTTTTTACCTATGTTCTCCCTCAGTCCCTCTGTTTTCTCTTTCCCTTTCTCTTTTCTCCCATTGAAATCCCTTTCTTCACCTCCTCTCTGCAATCATTCTCACTATTTTACATCTCCAGACCTTCCCACTTATGTCTTCATCTTTCAGCTTATTTTACAGTGAAACCATTGAATAGATACACACACACACACACACACACACACACACACCTCTTAAATGGAGGAAGCAGCGATTAAGTGATTATTTTCACACACACCATTAAACATACTTATTGCAGGCACAGACATAGACAAAAGCCTAGATAAAAACATACATGAGCAGAGACACTTAAACACCCGCACACATTGGGCTTAAAGTAATTACTCACACACGTCATTAGACACAGACACAGATGAAGTGGAGTGTGTTTATGTTCTGTGTATCTTGCACCGTAGCCCTCTTTTCTCTTTGGATACGGTATTATCATCCCTCTAGTTTAACAAATCAACTACTTTTTTACTATCGTACAGAACAGATAGTAAAATCAGTAGCACCAAGCAACTATCTGAATTACTAATAGCAACAACTGACAAATACGGAGAGGGGATGCTCTGTACTAAATGTAGTTAGAAAGCCACGGCCAATTAACATGTTGTAAAAACAATTAAGAATCACAAAGAAAGTGTGGAAATTAACATTTTACACTGATTCTTGGTTTATCATAGCATTTTTTTTTCTTAGTGGCTCAGTGTTGAATTAGTCTGGTATGTCCAAATAGAGATACACCAGAAGATGAATTTGAGGCTGACATGAGACATCAGACATTTTTGTTCTATCCTGACCAGGAAGCCTACAAAGATTTTTAGTTCATGTTATTTCTTTTCCTTTCTCTTTTCTTCCATTTCTGTCATGTTCATCTTGCTGTTCAGATGCATGAGCCAGTCAATATTTTAAAGTACTATTTGTATAGCCAATCAACAGATAAAGTTAAGGCACAGTACAAAAAGGTGTCTTACACTTTTGGTACTGTGCCTTAAGACAGAGGACTCCTTTAGGTTAATTTACTGTTAATTTCAATGCACTGGTTCCCAGCAATATCTAGCAACCCAAAATGTCTTTAATGACCAAATTAGGAATTCATTGAAGTGTTCTGCAGTATACGAACCACCCACAATTCAAAACTTGTACCTAAGAAGAGCAGTGGCAGCAGTTTTCAAAGGAAAGGGACCAGGAAGAGGAACCATGAATGTACTAATGCAACTTGTCCAGTTCCAATTCCAAAATATCCATCCATGCATCCATCCATTCTCTTCTGCTTATCCTTGTCAGGGTCGCGGGGGCGCTGGAGCCTATCCCAGCTGTCATAAGGCAAGAGGCACGGTATACCCTGGACAGGCAAGCATAAAACAGGCAAAAAGTTTTGGTCTGACTTTTTATATTACAAATAAGTAATTATTGTGCATTTCTGCATCAACAGTTGTGAAACAGACCTCAGTTCTTAATTCAGACTTTTGGGTGTCAAAAAACATTTATGACCTAGAGAGTGGTTGGCAACCCCTGGCAAACTCCAGTCACTAAGGAAAACGTGCATTTCTCGACCTGTTTGCAAGTAGTCAACAGATCAGTGAGGTCACAAAGAGGGTGCTGCACCAAAAACCTTGTTGTGATTGCTTTGGTCAGTAGCAGATTACACAGTTTCCCATAGTTTACTTGGAAGATGCTGACTTTTCTATAGACACTTGCCATTTACTTCATGCTGCAGTGAAACCTGAAAAAGTGTGATGCAGACAGAAGACAGAATGTTCCTCTTCAACCACTGGAACCAATACATTTTTAAAAATTGCTACTTTTTTAACTCTGAAGATGAGCATCTTCTGTTTCCAATTTGTATCACACTTTTCACAATTTCACTACCACTTAGTGAGTAGTTTCTGACTTTTTGCAGGTAAGTTGGTGTCTTCCATGCAAACTGTTGGCAATCACTGCAATCTGCTAGTAACCAAAGCACCTTGTACCTCTTTGTGACCAATTTCACACCAATGAATGCCAACAGCCTCCAGCAAACATTTCCCAACTGGTAGCAGAATACACAATTTCCCCTACAATTGGTGGTTACCAAGGGCTTACCAACTGGTGTATAGGCCTATGTGAATGGGGTTTGAGCAGTCAATTTCACTGCGACAACCAGCAACCATTTGCAAACAGTCCGGGAACATTCAATTTTCCGTAGCGACCGGTGGTTGCCAGATGGTAGCCGATAGGTCTATAAGCATGTGAGACTGAAGCCTATGAAGCATTGTTTATTTGCACTTACACATGAACTAATCAGGAATATTGGCCAGACATAGTGGCATGTGGCTTGTAAGCTTAACTTGTTTTCAGCCAGAAAAACACATTTCACTTACACAGCTGTTAACATAGTTAACTGAACAACTTGAGTAAGAGTATTAACAGTCATGTGTTCTCCAAGTGTACAGTCTAAGAGACCACTCCCTTCAGTTTGATAAAATGTACAAATCTTCCATTTTCTATATTATCTTCTTTGTCTGTCACAAAACACCTTACATACTTCTGCATTACGAACCAGCAATTGTGTATCATTAACCATCATTAACATGAAACTTTTTTATTACAGTGTGCCCCTTAAATGGGCACACTGTAATTCAAAAGAAGATTTTCAATTTAAATCAGTTTTATTTATATAGTGCCAAATCACAACATCACTTTCCTCAAGGCACTCTATATTTTAAGGTAAAGACCCTACAATTATAGAGAAAAAACCACCCAACAATCAGACGACTCCTTTTGAGCAACTACTTGGTGACTGTGGAAAGGAAAAACTCTCTTTTAACAGGAAGAAACTTCTGGCAGAACCAGGCTCAGGGAGGGGCAGCCATTTGACCCAAACCCACTGGAGTTGATGGGACACACAGTTCACACAGTTTCCTAATAAATACCCAACAGTGAGTGGTAGGCGCTATTAAGCCGTACTGTTGGCAGCTTGATTCCTAAATAGTGACTTCTTTCTCTTGGTTTTTTTTTTTGTTTGTTTGTTTGTTTGTTTTGTTTTGGGGGTTCTTTGGCGGGCCATGTGAACTGAAATATCTAGTGTTGAATAAAATATATTTTGGATTATATTTTGACTAAAACCTTTTAAGAAAAGTTTCATATTGGCATTTATATCCGGATATCAATATTTACAATGAGCAAATATAAGAAAAACAAAACATTTCCAATATCCACACTCACCAGTTTGAAACTTGCAAGTGATGTTGATCTTAGCTTTCATGTTTTGTTGTCCTTGAACATCAGATTTATTCTGTAGGCTTACGATTCCTCTCAACCCTTTGTTCCCCCCTCTTCTATGCTGTTTTATCCCCTTTCCCCCTTCATCTCATCTGTACACACTCTCTCTTACCATCTTTATTAGTAGTGGAATTATTCACTTGGCTTACACCTCAGTTTGAATAAATTGAGTGTAGAACTATTGGCGAGATGGTCTTTTTTGGCAGGCATACATTTGTGCCTGGAACTACATGTGTGTTATGTGTGTACTGCATTAACAAAGAGACTGCATTGAGAGACAACTAATCCCAGTGGGATAGCCCACTCATGTTCTGTTTGAGAGCGGCGTAATTAAAGGAGCGCACCTCTCCGAAGTCACCTATTTCAATACAAAACACTGCTTTATACAGACACACAGGCAGCGAGAAACCTGTACGCACACACATATGCACACTCCCAGTGCTTTCTTACCCAGGCAAAATTCACTCTGTATATCATTACATCCCTCTTCTAATTTATCCCTGAGAATATATCAAAACCTCAGGATTTTTCAGGAGGTATGGAGGAGAGAAATGAGACAGTAGCAGTGAGGTTTGGAGAGATGATAAGGTCAATACTTGTATGAAAATAATGTGATAAAGTTATTGAAATATTTATGTTTGATTGTTAAATGCATAAACAGTTTGTTGGTATTGTGTTTGTCCATCTATGTGACACATTACTACTGACACATGCCTATATCCCTCATTTTATTTTTCTAATTTCTGCATTAAAAAAAAGTTCACATAGCCCGTTGATTTTAATTTTCTGACATTCCTAGGATGTTTTTTCCAAAGAAACTGAGGATGAAATATGTGGATGAATACATACAATTGATCTTTATAGCAAGATTGAATTTAGCTTTCATTTGGGAGAGAGAAAGATTATGTCACTAGTGTGTTTGTGCGGGAAATATCTTGAATGTAGAATGTGAGTTGGATTGGAAGTCTTGGTTGGCTTTGGAGGATACTGTGTCTCTGTATGCTCACAGATCACAGCAGGAGACATGTATGTTGATTGAATGGAATATATGTGCACACAGAGATACACTAAGACATATATTCATCATGCCCGCCCTGCCTGTTTACGTTTGACAATGTTATGCCTCAGTTTTGTCCAAAGTCTTCCCCTTTTGTCTGTTCTCACTTGCCGAGGTCACTCCTTTCACTCTGCGATGAGATACTGTCGACCCAACCTTCAGTCTGAGCAGTAACAGGATGATGACCGCAACTCATCTAGCCTGCTTTAGAATGTTTTTATCTATATGAAAAAAAATATTCTATACTCCATGTAAACTTAACTTTGAAGAAAGGGGACATGTAAGGTGCATGCATGTACTGACTCTGTGTGTAAATGCTGGTAATACTTCTTTTTTATATTTTGACTTTCTTTTTTAACTTACACGCAACTAACTTACATCTTTTTTCTTTATCTACTCCGCTCTCTCTGTAGTGTTTGTGTGTATATTGTTCCGTTGCACACATACATGCATTTGTGTTTCCATGACTTCAGAGGACATTACACTGACTTAGATTCATTTCCTGACGCCATAATCTAACCTGTCTTTCTACTGTAGGTGTGAAGCTTGCTTGACCTTTGTGCGGAATAACAGGGCTGTCATATGACTGCCTGTCCTAAATAAATCACAGTATACAAGCCCTAAGTTTGTAGGCATGTGTAACTATGCAAACAAGTAAGAAGGCTGTACGTGTCATGTCTTTTGTGTTTGTGTTCTTGAAACTGCCTGAACACTTCCACACAAATCTGTTAGCTGTACTGTATATGTAGTATGTGTTGCAATGGCACTTCACTACGCTGGTGTGGTTGCATAAGCTTTAGTGTGTTTTATGCATGTGTGTGCATGTGTGTGTTTGTAACTTTCATGTACCCTTCTCCAAAGGTTACCCAGACAGGCTTTTGGTGACAGGTTCCAGAAAGCTCCCTAAACCCAGCAGCTTTTCCCAGCAGCTGGTGCTCTCTCCTTGGCCTCGATCACCATCACTGCTCCTTCCCTTAACACACAAAATGAGTTAGCAACCAAAATGATGACTTTTGAAAAGTTCACTCAGTTTGTCAGGTAATTAATTTTCATCAAATTATTCGTTTTACCAGTATGTGGCTGCTATGTGGGACTGTTGATATAAAATGTTGATTATTTGACCAAACCAAATTGTTCCACCTCAGTATCCCCCCATTTACCATCTAAACAAATATACTGAAAAGTGAAGGAAATCCAAAACTCACTCAAACTCACTTGGTGTGATCATGTTGGTTGTAAAGTTAATACCCAATACTTGAACTGAATATGTAAGACAGCTACACATTTGTCTGTGTCCAACTTCTGATGTGTCTGTGTGCATCTGTACCTGCTGCCTTTGTGAGGAGCAGATATTATTACAATAACTGTAAAGCAATGTTAAGACATTTGTAGTTGGTTATTTCTTGACTGTATATTTAGGAATAGGTTTACTTTGATAAGTCTGTTATGACTAAGTTGAGGTTAAGTACTATGCAGGAAGTAAGATGTAGCATAGTAATTAGGGCACATCTCAAAATCTTCCCCATGAAGTTTACATAGACAAACATTGCTGCTATGACACGACTCAATCGTAGGGGTCATTTTTAAATAGTTTTTAATTAATTAATTTTTTTAGATATTTATTTTTGTATTAATAATTCCAAATATATTCATCACACTGTTTTTTTATTTTAATTCTTTATGACTGCTACAATATTTTATTTTCTGATTATCCTAATGGATTATATCCTGTAATAAATAATACATAAAATATATTGCCCAGAGGGGAAGTATTTTCCTTTGCTGGTTTACACTCACACAGCCTGAAATGAACTGTAGCTTAAGCTCAGTGTTTATTTAATAACACCTTGTGACTTCAAAACCTTTCATTGCTATTACAGCTATCAGTCACGTTAGTGACAGAGATGTCTTTTCAAGTCTACAGATCTCTCGCTTTTTCCTATTGGCTTCTCTTGCTCTGTTTTTCTCCCTGTCTCCTTCTCACTCATCATTGCTCCCTGCCTTTTGCTCTTTCTTTGGGTTCAGGTTGGAGGAGCAGGCAGGGGTCTTTGTTCAAATTGTCCATATCTATACTGTGTTCTGCTGTACTTGCTGACAAAGCTATCAGATAACTTAGCTCCATCTCCCCTGATCCTGTTGGTGGTGTAGTTTTGTATTGTGTGTGTGTTTTTGAGAGTTTGTGTTCTTTTATATATTTTTGTTGGATTTCACGATGAATGATATTGTGATTTAATCTTGCATATTTTTAGTTAAATTCACACAAACAGTCATGCACAAACGAGTTGTGAGTCTTTGTGCTGCTTTTGGCTGTAAACTGACCAGAGTCCATAGCTCCCTCTGTTGGTTTGAAGTGAAGTGCAATTTCTTACTCTCTCTCTCCCTCTGCCTCACCCCCTCTTTTCTACAAAAGCAAAGTTCAGTAACGTGTGAAATTTCCAAATTGCTTCATTTCACTTTTGGTACAGCTTAACTTTTTAGTCCTCATTGTAACATTAAAATGTTAAATGTTTGTCCTGCTCGTAGTACTTAATTAACTACCTTAAATGCTTAAATGTTTATAAAAACAGCAAATGTTCTTTAATTATCAAGAACAAATGCTCTGTTTTATTATTGTTGAAAGTATTTGTTTGCAGTTGTTGCCTCAGTCTAGTGCTTTGTTCATGACTGGCACATGTGTCGATGGGTGGCCTGGGGTCAGCTTCCTAAGTGGCCACGTCTTGAATTTGTTAAAGATTGTTTTGACCAGCAAAGACACACATATGCCCGCTCACAATACAAGGCTCTGAATGAAGTTGCTGTGGCCTATTGAGTAGTGTGATTGATGTCAGCGAGAGTTGCAATGGATAATTCTTCCATAGATGTCAACAGGCTGCCACCACAGGGTCAAAACACACACTCCCACACACAGATTTACACACACTGGCAGACAAGAGAACAGTGAGATGCCAGCAGTTACCGAGCTCAATAGGTTTTACATTGTAAATGAACTTTTAAAAATGATGCCAACAAGGCTATTTACGCATGCATACAATTATTAATTATGATAAAATGCTGTTTCTACAGGGTGCTTTGACTGAGTTGCATAGTTTTTGTTTTTATGTTGTTATTTGCAGTTATTTTTTCTGCAGGATTGTGCATGGAAATATTGTCTGTTATCCAGCAATCACATATGCACACATTGTGGATGCACAAGGTATCTCCTTGGCTTTTTGAGTTAAAGGTTTACGTTTAAGATGTTTATGGTTTGTCCAGTTATAGAGGAAAGTGGCCTAAAGGGGTCACTGTCAACATACACACACTGACTGAGAATCAATCAATAGTCTATGGGGGTGGGGTGGATAGGGTCAGAGAAGGAAAAGAGGAGTGAGGCAGGAAGACAGAAAAAGTTACGACTGTTTTAGGGTTCAACTAAAATCACAGGAATTTTGTGATAGTAACTACAAAGGAGATTCAGAAGCTTTAGGACCATATGGGCCTTTTGTGTGTGCACATGTTGATGAATTTTAAAGAATACAGCTCTGTTTGTGGCATTGTGTGCATGACATGATGTTATTGTCTCACTGTAACAATTTTTTCTATATTTACATAAAAGACAAAGCTTTGTAAGGCTCACCACACATGCACAGTGAAAACTGATTCTTAGACTACGTTCTTATGTTTTACCACATTGCTGCTTGTACGGAAATTATCAGTCAGTAGAAATCACTTTCCACACAAACTGCATAAATTACAGAATGTGCAGGGAAAGGATCATTGAATATTTTGTAACGTAAACTAACTAAAAAATATGCCTCCGTAAACACAACCAGTTCATCTTAGACAAATATTAATGATTTCTGTATAAGTCAAAACACTGTTCTTCAAATATTTATATAGCCATTTATATAACATTTATATATGTTACAACCCGCAGATGTTTAGGCTTCTAATTGTTTAATTCAATGTATGATTTGTAGTTCTTATTTTAAATAAATGTGTTAGGCAGAACATTTTGGACTTTCTGCACTGAAACAGAGATTTTGTATGTGTGTGTGTGTGTGTACGTATACTTGTGTATGCACAAGTGTGTTAGACACTGAGGTTTTGGTAAAGGATTTGTTTGCACAGTAGTGACGGCAGCATTGATTCACACTCATCTTTGTCGATGCTTATAAGCCTCTGGATACATCATAACTGTGTGTATGTTTGTATGCCTGCATGTGTATGTGTGTACACAAACCTAACAGCTATATATCTGTAAAGACATGTATTTGAATTCCTGTCCCTCTGTGTAAATGGCAAAGGTACATCCGTGCAAGTAGTCTGTGACAATGAGTGTGTTTGTTTTCATATGTGGTCTCTGGATCTTTACTTTGTCGGCTTCTGAAACAACTTCTAAATTATATATTTATTCTTGTAAAGACCCTGATTGTGCCCATATGAAGGCAATTAAGCTCAGTTTGACAGGGTCTTTCAGCACCACAATGTCACAAATTCTCCACGTCACAGACATTATGTATTAAGCTATAATCATATTACCTTTAAAAATGGCATTTAACTGAACAGTACTATGGCTAACAGGTAACCTACTGAGTTCTCCATGCAGCTAGAGACAGATGCTTTATCAGCAAAACCAATACACATGTCCTACGGTACGCTTAGAAGAATATGAAGAATATTTAGTGTGCTAACTTCAGTGTTTTAGTAACAGTTTTTCTGTTAAGCAGTTGAAATGTTGAACACTGGACTCTGTGTTTGTCAAAGAAAAACAGGGAAAGAAAAGGCAGTAGTTACACATATACACACTCACATACACACACATGTACATCAAAGCTGAGATTGGTTTCAGGAAATATTTTATTATCTGTACTATTCCAAAGCTGCTAATCACAACCACTCTCTTTCATCTTTGCACCCCCCCCCCCCCCACCACCACCACCACCACCACCAACAACAACAACAACACCATCACCGCCAACACCCCATCTGCCCCCTCTGATTCCATTCTCTGTGTTTCTCTCTATACTCCACACTTCTCTCTCCCCTGCCATCCCATGTGCAGGGGTACCCAAGTGTTGAAAAAGTCTAATCAAAAGGAGGAAGACGTTAGTAAAAAAGAAAGAAAAGAAGACAGAAAGAGTGCATGTATCATTCGGAGTGTCCCTTCAGGGTTCAGATTTTCCCGTTTTAGAAGGCCCTTCCCGCTCTCCTTGCGTTCCCTTTTCTCTTTTCCTCTGTCTCCTCCTTGCTCTAAAACTGAGAAGAGGTGAGATAATTTTTCCTGGAGAATCCCAGTCTCAGTACCTATACTCACATTCCAAGGTGCTCGGAATACTGTGAATACACAGCCTGCTGGTGTAGAGATGAAAATTAACTTGACAAAACAGCAAGCAGCAGGGAAAACCTTGTTCCAATCATCCCCAAATCATTCCACAATAAAGGACAAGCACTCTGGAATTGCTATAATCTCATATTTTACTGCTGGGCTGCGATGCGTTCTGCTGCGCTGTGCCTGTGTGTTTACGGTGTGACACAGTATTCAGGCTTTGGGTTCATGGTCAAGCATACACTTGTTTCTTTGATCTTGCATTTCTCTGGATTTGTTTAGGTCAGTTTTTTGTTTTCCGTTTGAGCACGAATCAGTATTGGTTTCCTTAAAACTGGCTTATAACATGGTGTAACTTATGTGGTTTAGACTTTATTTGAAAGAGTTTTGGTTTAAAACTTTTTTTACATTGTTGGAATGAAATATATTGTCAGTTTTTAACATTGCAGTTTATGTGAGAATGTAATTTTACCAATGCAAGTACATGAAGAGACCAGGAGTGACCAGGGTAGTGAGAGACCAGTGAAGAAAGGTCAGAAAGATGGATTGATAAAGAGAGAAAGAAATACAGTAAAAAGGAGAGCAGGTTGTCTTGGTTTAAACCTTTCTCGCACCTGTCTCTTTCTCTTTTTTGCTTCCTCCTTTCCTTCCTGATTCCCTCATTCTCTCTTTTCCTCCGTGCTCTTTGTCTGATCCCTCCCTCTCCACCTGCTCTTCTCCCTCTCTCTCTCGCTCTCCCTTCTTTTCTCCACCCCTTTCTCCGCCCCTCCCTGCAGCTATTGGTGAAGCACCCACCAATCACAGCACAACTGGGACCCGAGGGACTACATATGCAAAATGCTGCTTAATATTCATGAGCTGCTATCGGGGCTTTAAGTCGTTGATTAGGACAGCAGCACAGCTTTCTGTCCCAACTGCCTGACTAGCTGGCTGTGTGTGTGCCTATAGCCCCCTCTCTCTCACTCTCACATACACACTGCATACACATGCTCCCTCACTTCTACGCACACACGCAGAGCTGATCAGTGCAGGCAGCGCAGAGCCCGGTAATTGTATTGCTCACTCCAAGTGGAAGGAAGGACCGAAAGAGAGGAAGATCAGAGAAAGAAGAGGAAAGAAGAGAGAGGAGAGATATAAAAAAAAAACTTTGTTTTTTTTTGTTTTAAATTTCTTGCCATTTACCCTGAGGAGGTTGACATGACAATGATGACCCGGTATCGCCGATGGATTCGGTAGGACACCCGTTATCCGAGTGTTTTTTAATGCACTCTGAACAAGAGTAGGTAAATTTTACCTTTTACTCTTATCCTTTTATTGATCATCCAACTTGTCATTGCCATTGTCTTCCACTGTAAGTGACTGTGTGAGTCGATGAGTGAGTGTATGTGCTGGTATGCAGCGGAGGTGGCCGGCACCGTGTCAAGGTTGTTTCTGCTGTCAGGTAGC
>VVHJ01017548.1:3178-14009 GCA_015107715.1 Tylochromis polylepis
CCCACAAAACAAACCCCCCCCCCCCCCAACCACACACACACACACACACACACACACACACACACACATACAGTGAACAATAAAATAAGGGTGACATAGTGAATCATGGAGAATATGTGCAGTTTTTTTTATGATTAGCAGTGAAATGGACCTGAAATAATCTTTCTACAGGACACAGGACACATGGCAAGATCCAGATAAACAAGGCTTTATTTATTAGCTTGTCATACACACACACACACAGGTTTACACAAAAATCACCACGTCTGCATGAAGAACAAACAATCTCCCGCACACACGTACTTAAACGCAGCATGAGGCCACTGTTATTGCACTGGAAGGCAGTCTAATAGCTACCCTGTCCTCAGCTGAACTGTGGAGGAAAACAAGTGGAAGTGGTTTACACAGGAAAGGACTGAAGAAATGATAATAACAATTTCATTCATTAAACATGGTGCCAACTCTCACGCCCACTGCAGAGCACACCTTCAAAGTATTTTTTTTTTCTTTTTAGAGTTGCACTGTCCTCATCTCACCTCTGCTGACTTGCCAGTCAGACTTGTTAAGGAACGGATTGAAAGCTGGACCGATGTTTTCTATTTTAAGTCTTGGATACGAAGCCAAACCCAAATGAGTGCTTAAGTTTTGGGTGATAACCTGTTTCAGTGCTCCAATTAAGCTTTGTTCTTGTCAAATAATGTCCTCAAGCCAAGCCAAGATTCAGAGAACGTTTTTTTTTTCTGGAATTTGAGAACAAGTCTGTACATTTGCATAAATTCAAAGTAATCCTGTGTACAAAGACGTGCTTTGTAGGATGTATGCAGTCTGCTGAAGAATGTGGAAAACTGTGCTACGTGGAAAATAGAGATTGTTGTGCAACAGCAGTCACGTATCACAGATTGCATGTATTTACAGAGACAAGAAAAAGTCCACTGAGTGTGCAATGTATCAAACAGGTAGAAGCATGAACTTGTACATGGCTAAAATAGCTTTATTGATCTCAGGCTGCAAATGATCCTGTTTTACACAGTGTAAAAAGTCTATTAAAGTCAGGAAAAGTATGTAATCAGCTACGTCAGTGCGTCTAATGGAATCCCGATGAATGCAATCACATTGAATTGGATTCTGTTTATAGTTGCTTTTATCAACATTATTATTATGTCTAACCTGAAAGAAATTTACTGCATTTACTACTGATGATCACAAAGTACTGCAGGTCACAAGTTCCTTTTATTTGGCCCATTATAGATTTTTACAAACAGTTGTCATTAATATTAAGTAAAGAAAATTATATTAGATTATATTAGAATAAAATTATAACTATGACCCGGTTTTGTTGTCTTTAAAAACGCGTTATTTTCCAAGAGCATATTGTGTTTGTCAAAATATGAGTTTAGATTTCAACATCTGCAAAGAAAGAAAAATCCTCCAAATGCTTTCATTCAGGTAAATTTAGCTGCTGCAAATATGTTTAAATGACGAACAGTTAAAATATGAATCGTTTAAATTTTCACGATTTCAGCTGTTGTCTTTTTATTTTGTGCAAAAGTGACTCATTTTTCTTATATGTGTGTGTGTGTAATATAAGACTTCTATATTCACAGTATGTAAAGCCAAAGAACATCCCTTCTTGTTACCTGTAAAAACCGAACACACAGCTTTAATTCAAACAGTCTGAATGTGTGTTAACATGTGTTTTTTGTTGTTTTGCAGTCGTTAAATAATAAGAACTACATTTTTTTAAGCTGAAAAATGCCTTTGAGACTTTTCTTTCCGTGCGTCATAGCGCACGGTGCGCCCTGGCGCCGGCGGGGACCGCAAAGGGTTAAACGGGGTTACCAGCAATCCTTTTCACAGGCAGGTGCCCCGCCAGCTTTTCGCTTTTTTTAAGCTTCTTTCAACATCTAAGGAGAAACTCATAACTGTCATTTTGCGAGTTACTTGGCGCGTCTTGTTAGCAGCGATGGCGGCGGGTTGGTGGTATAAATAGAGAACTGAATTTATCAGCTGACACACATCGCACGGACTCTGGAGACTGATGCGCTTTGACTCGTGTGCACACCTGCCTTTATTTTGAGTAGAACTGATTTACAGCCGGATTACAGAAACACACATTACTTTGTTCGCTTGGTCGTTTTAACTTTCAGCACTTGTTGAATTGCGCGCCGCTCTGAAGATGTGGTGGATGCTGTTTCCGCGCTGGATCTGGTTCCTGACGTGTGTGTCAGTGTGGATGGAGCTCCAGGTCGGAGTTTTGACCCACATCACCTATACGCACGCGGGGATCTGCCCCAATGATATGAACCCCAACCTGTGGGTAGACGCCATGAGCACCTGCACACGAGAGTGTGAATCTGACCAGGTAATGTCATGGCAGTAACTTGGAATGAAGGCTTATCGTGGTTTGTTTTATTATTTGCTAATAGTGCATTTCGGGTTTAAGAATAAAGTCAGGATAATTGTATTATTGTGATGCTATCGTGCCACATTGTTTGATGTCCTCCGTTTTGTTTGTTTTTATCAAATTAATTAAACTCAAAATACAAGTGCATGAAAGTGATGACAGACTCTGTAACTATGACTGTGCAAAAAGAACAATTACACATTTATTTACCTTATTAGAATATGTGCATTATTGGTGCAATATTTATATTTTAAATATGATATCATACATGACTCTTTCTAGTTGTAGCTATTTTTCAGCTGCTTCTGTTTTAGATATGTAAGTTACATTTGACTTTTTTAAACTGTTTATACCTCACATGGAAAGTTTCGTTTTGGTCCATCTTAGATTCAAAGCACTTTTTTTTCTCCCTCTTCTCCTCTTGCAGGAGTGCGAGTCCTTTGAGAAGTGTTGTCAAAATGTGTGTGGGAATCGAAGCTGTGTGGCAGCCCGTTATGTGGATGGAAAGAAGGGCCCTGTGGGAATGCCAAAGGAAGCAACCTGCGCCAGTTTCATGTGCACTCAGCAGGGCTCTGAGTGCGACATCTGGGACGGTCAGCCGGTGTGCAAATGTCGGGACCGCTGTGAGAAGGAGCCACATTTCACCTGCGCCTCTGACGGCATGACCTACTACAACAAGTGCTACATGGACGCGGAGGCGTGCTCCAAGGGCATCACCCTGACTGTTGTCATGTGCCGCTTCCATCTGATGTGGCCCAACACGAGCCCTTCTCTGCCCCAGGTGACCACTCTCCGGCCAACCACTGCGACCCTTCAGGCGACTATCGCACCTCCCACTGAGCCTCAGCCACCCGTACTGATCAGCAGCCCCACTCCCCAGACTGTGAATGTCGGGGACACGGCAAGCTTCCTGTGCGACATTGCCGGTCGTCCCCGGCCTGACATCACCTGGGAGAAGCAGATGCCAGATGGGGTAGAGAGGGTGGTCATGAGACCCAATCATGTTCGGGGTAACATGGTGGTCACAAACATCGGTCAGCTCGTCATCTATAACGCCCAGCTGCGTGATTCAGGCATCTACACCTGCACAGCTCAGAACCCATCCGGTTTAGTGCAAGCCAACCACCCATTCACTGTGCTTCCCACAGAGGTACACAACCACACCCACTGCCTGCCTGAGGGATGTCTGAAACCCCTTGATAGCGCAGAGGATTGTGGGAGTGAGCTGCAGAAAGTCAGCTGGTACTACGAGTCCAAATCCAACAACTGCTTCTCCTTTACGCACTGCCACAACAACAGCCAGCAGCCCAAGAAGGTGTTCCAGACATTCGAGGAGTGCATGCAGTGCTGTGGTCCGGAACTGTCGGCCCCCTGTGGGCTCCCCACCCTGCAAGGCCCCTGCAAGGCATACGAGCCACGGTGGGCGTACAGCACCACACTGCAGCAGTGTCAGTCCTTCATTTACGGAGGTTGTGAAGGAAATGACAACAACTTTGAATCTAAAGAAGGCTGCGAGGAGATGTGCCCCTACCCCAAAAACCAAGGCTGCAAGGCCTGTAAGCCGAGAGGCAAGATGGTGACGAGCTTCTGCCGCAGCGACTTCGTCATCCTGGGTCGCATGACTGAGCTCACAGAGGAGAAAGACTCAGGCCACGCCCTCGTGACTGTGGAGGAGATCTTCAAAGATGAGAAGATGGGTCTCCGCTTCTTTGGCAAGGAGCCCCTTGAGGTCACTTTTATCAACATGGACTGGAACTGCCCATGCCCCAACATCACAGCTGCTGCTTCAGAGGGCCAGGTCATCATCATGGGCAATGTCAGCGATGGCATGGCCATCCTTCAGCCTGAGAGTTATGTGGGAGCGTCTAGCCCTCGTCGGGTACGGAAACTGAAAGAGGTCATCTCTAAGAACACATGTGACATTCTCAAAGCGATCACCAACAGCCCTCAGTAGGGTTAATATCTGTACATAATGTTAAGCTGTTGTATTCTGAACACTGCCCACAGTACTGTTGAGATCTTTTGAGCATTCTAGCTACATTTGGAGATATCAATATTTCACTATGATATTGTTTATGTTTTGTCTTGTCAGTTTGCAGGGAAGCATTTTTTTGTCCAGCCATTGGAGTTATTAACCCAAATGCCATGTATGTGAACACAGGAGAGTTACCTTACTCTGTCCTCCATCATATCCTCTCTCACCTATGCAGAAATATAGCTTGTAGACTTTTGGCATCAAAGCATGAAACAATTTGAACTCTCCATTTTAAATACTTGGTATGTGACCAGGGACTTTTAACATCCAAACATTTACTCGATGTGTCACACCAGGACATGTGCAGAGTACTGCATATGCAGTATGACCGCATAGATTTCATCCAAATGAATGAGTTGTAAAATATTCTATGTACCACATTTTCTCCAAAGCAGTCGCTCATTTTATATCGTCCTTCTCTTATTTCTTGGGTATTTATTACCATGGAAGCTTGTCTTTGATTTTGTACCTCACGTCCTCTCTGAAATCAAGTGGACTTTTGTATTATGTGTTATGTACAAAGAAAATAAACATTTGGGATTTTCTTTTTCCTCCTCATTTCTTGCCTTGTAACACCATATTATGAGGGATTATAGAGCAGACACAGTGATCTTACTTTATCAAGCTAACAGGAGTGTGGAACCACACTGCTGTGCTTTCAGTTCAGTTTTGGTGCCTTTGTACCTGTTGGGATGACAGACAGCAGCTGCTCTGTGTACTGTACCTGTGTGGCTCCACTGACAGGTTGTGATAAAAGAGACTTGGGAATAGCATGTCCCCAGTCCACCCTGCCCCCCTCCCCATCCCTGCAAACCTCCAAACAGAACCCATCCATTCCAAACACCCATGTGGCATTGTAAAAACTTCGCCCTATTTTGTTTTGCCTCCACGGTCCAGCCTAATTGGGTAAGGATCCCAGGCCGTAAACCTCAGATCCACTCCCATACAAGAGTTATGTGTTTCATGCCGTGCCAGCCGGCGTCTCTGGGTTACTAGGAAAAGGCCTTGGTGGGCTTCGACGAGGGTGTTCTACTTCCCAGATGAGATTCTGTTTCTCCCATCCAGAGGAGTGATGGAGACAGAGATCAGCCCATGTATGGTGTTCCTTTACTGGCAAAACAACCCAGGAGGTCAAACCTGCACTTCAGCAGCTGTTGAGTCTCTAGACTCAGAAAAATATTAGATTTGCAGCACCTTGGATCACATCAGAAAGTGATATAAACAAAGTTCATATCAACAACACAAACACAATGTTTACTAACTTTTTATTGCTCTTTGATATGCTGTTAATTCATTTTAGAGTCTCTCAATCCCTCAGGGGATGACATTACAGACAACTCCTAAGGACACTGAGCTCTGTGGGTTTGACTGCTTCATTCACATAGTTGATCTAAAGATAGTCTAATAATATGGAGTTTAATCTTTGGTATGTTTTTGCAGATTCTCCAGATTTTTACAGACAACTAAACACAAACTAACTGTATGGATCAAAATGCTATTTTGTAAAGACGACCGTTAATAAAATACAAGTTAATTATATATACCTGATAACTGATTTAAAAAATATCTTGGTTACGCAAGTATAGCTGTACAAAAAGGGTGTAACGGGGGGAGTGCGGGGTGGCACCTCCACATCTTGTGCAAATTATCAGTTCAAAACAAGATATTTTTAAGTTCCGAAAAATGGACTCCCCCTCATAAGCTACACAGTGGTTTTGCCTACTCTCTATAATTCCCTAACTTCTGTACATTGCAAAGAAGGACTTCAAGGCACAAGACAAGACAGCCACGTTTCTTAATGTATATTTAAGGAGTCAAGCAAAGTCAAGGAAAAGCCGCTTTTAACTGTATTGCTCAATTGCTTGGTGCACAAGTTTGAAATTTTGGATTTTCTCTAATCCACGCAAGGTCAAAAGCAGGATTTGGTTAAATGTCCCTTAGCAAGTCTCCCCTTGACCACGTTCTTTTAGTAGCCATCAATGAGGTTCTGGGATAATCCTAGTTGGATATTTGACCATTCTTCTTGACAGAATTGGTGGAGTTAATTTCAATTGGTTGGTTTTCTTTGCTCAGACTTGGCTTTTAAGCCGAGTCCATACATTTTCAGTAGGGTTGAGGTTGAGGCTTCGGGAAGACCATTGCTCCAAACCAGTTTGGGATCATTTTCTGTTGGAACACCCAAACTGTATCAAACTTTCAACCAACTAGCTGTTGATTTGACGTGAAGTTGAAGAATATGGAAGTAGCCCCCCTTTTTCATTATTCTAACAATAATCAGTACGACTGGCAGCAAAACAGCCCCAGAGCATGATGCTAGAACTACCATGATTGACAGTTGGTCCAACCTCCCACTGGTGATGCAACACTTGCTTAACTGTTGACAGTGATCCTTTTTCATTCAGTTCGTGGCAGGCTTGAGCCTTGGTGGTTCCTGGGTTGTTCCTGAACATCCTAACCAATTTATTCTCATCTGAGGGCAGCAGTTCAGGTCTTCGTCCAGAACTTGGTAAAGTGCTGACGCATCGGAATAACTTGTACTTATAACTAATCTGCAGTTATTAAGAAATGGCTCCATTAAGCTTCTGGAATGGGCTTCCCAAAGCCCCAACTTCAACCCAACTGAAAATTTGATGACTGCGCTAAATGTAAACCAAGTAATTTAAATGAGCTCTACAAATTCTACCAAGATGAGTGGTCAAGTATCCAGCCCGAATTATGTCAGAACCTCAATGATGAGTACATGAAACGTCTAATCCAAGTACTTAGGGACATTTAACTGAATATTAAAGGGTTTTTATCTATCGTTTTGACCCTGTATATATCCTTGTTATTCTGTGTGAATTAGAGAAAACAAATTCAACTTTGCACACCCAGTTCTTGTTTTGTTTTTTTTAAGTCATTAAAGGTGTATGCTGTTCAATCATTCCACCCAGGAAAAAGAGCAGTTCAAAGAAATCACTGAAAGGCCCAAATTACCATGATATTCATAATAGGCAAATCTTTTTTTGGATTATAGTGCATGTGTGTGTATATCACCAGGGTATACTGGTACTTGCTTGTCTGCATAGTTTTATATCAATGACCAATTCTACGTGGACAAAAAGATAAAGAATGAAAAGCTGAAAAGAGGAAGGTTTGTCATTAAAAGAAAAATACTCATATAAATTCAAATGGTTGCATAGTGGAAGAATGAGTTAACATGCTAGAGTTGATTTCATAGCTTTTCATCAGCCAGAACCACTTTTCACCCAATGACGCACATTCTTTTTTTATTTAAGGCCGTTTTTAACAGTCCAGATTAAGTCCTGTGTATCCGTGGATGGATTCTGTAAATGCAATTAACGTCACAAAAGTTAAAGACACAGTATAGTTGAAAGACAAGTTTAAAAATGGCTATGGTCTGAGAGACCACTGACACTGCAGAAACTGATGCACTAGTATTTAACTAGCACTAGTCATTTAATCATTTTTCTAGTCACAGGGAGAGCGTTAACCTTTACACAGAAAGACCCTGGTCAGGGTCTTCGCAGAGCTCGGATACGATGCACAAACCAGGCAACCAGATCATAGTGTCTCCAAAATGGGAATGCTTGTGCGTTTTTCACAGTCACTAGTAGAGGATACTGTAAGTGAAGCATATCAGCGTTATATGCATGAAAGTTTGAACTCCACTGCTCCTCTTCAACTCCCACAATAGCTTCATGCTGACAGGTCAAAACTGTTTCAGTGGCGCACAGAGGATCAAGTATAACAGTCAGGGTTCTTCATAATGCTTTCCTCATGAGTGCATACCCACACTATTGTCCCTTTAATTTAGTTTGGATTGAGGCCAAGCAGGTAAAACCAACAGTTCATCTGAGGAAACTAGCTCAACAAGCAAACAAAAAAACCCTTAAAAGAACCGCAAAAGCCATCAATTATTTTTCTTCTCTTCTCATTTTCCAACCTATGTGCATTAAAAAAAAAAACACCTTTAACTACTTCAATGCATCGTCTGAGGTCTACAAAAGCACAATTTATTATCAATTAAAATTCAGCATATTTGAAACATGTGTGATCCTTATTTTTCAGGCACTCGCAGACTTTTATGCTTTTCTAATTTGAGCTGGGCCAACCGAAAGGGTACAAGAGTTATGCTTTGATATGCTGTGCAGAATTTTCACTCACGTATTTTTTTCTCCCCCCTTTGCTTTCTCTCTGGTTTTGCTGATTTGATGGGGTCACTGCGTTCACAAGCTTGGTTCACACAAGGCCGGAATAGTCGGTGTGGTCTGTGTGAGTCTCAGATGTAGACTTGCATCAGGGAGAAAGGACAGCACAGGGAGCAGAGATTGGGACAGCAGAGCCGGTTACACTCTCTGTGTGTACATCTATGTGGTGCCTTCACGTTGTCTATCCAGAGCAGATTTGGACAGTAGCACCTGTGGAACAGATCAGCTAGCCGGGTGGTTTAAGACCTTTGATTCATGACCTGCATCTGTTATGGTCATATCATTTCAAATGTCTATTGAAAAGATACAGTAGCCACTCACACGCATTGACTGGAGATGAACGGGCTCTCCGTGGCAGTATATCATCCTGGAGCAGGAGCAGCTGAAAGGTCTGAAGCTGGTAGGTGGTAGCTGGTCTAAAGCTGAAACGACGGATAAATGCTGTCACTACCCTGAATCACACGAGTGCCTCACCCCCAGGCCCTTCTTTGTCAAATGTGACAGACTCTCTGATGATGATGTCTGAAAAGGCAATCATCAAGTCAAGGCCAGGAACAGATTACCTCACATCATGGCATTTGTCAAGTCTTCTGCTAATATTCTTTTTTTTTTTTTTATCTCGATTTAAATATGCTATTTAGCTTGGTTCTGTTTCAAGTCAAATCCTTTCAAAACTTTTCAAGACCAGAATCAAGTTTTCTCTCTATTATTGTAAGGTCTTTACCTTACAATATAAAGTGCCTTGAGGCAACTGTTGTTGTGATTCGGTGCTATATAAATGTAATTTAATTGAATTAAATGGAATTAAAGTAACAGACCTTCACCATTCAGTACTGCACTAAATTCCTTATGTAACTTCAAGCGAAAGTGTTGAGCTTATTGCATGTCTTTTGTTTTTTCCAGGTCACGTAGGGACGACCTAGTTGACAGAAGTGTGGGGATCTCAGTGTGTTGGCCAGGTTATGTGGTTCTGTATTTGAAGCGGTTGCATGCACCACAGCGTCCTCTGGTGTTGACTGTAGCTTGTTTTCAATTCAGATTTTTCCTTTGCTACCAACACAAAGTCCAATCTAAACTAAATACATTCAATGTATGGAAATATGATAACACATTTTCTCCACGCATTATGTACTTTCATGTTGTTAAGTCTAAACCCTTGAGCTGTTACATCAGAATTCTGCTGTAGTCACTTAAACGTTTAACAGCGGATACCATTTCTCTGTAATCTGATATTTTTGTGCACAATAAATGAAAAACTACATTCCCTTGCTAAGGGTCACAAAGGGAAATGTGACGCCACTCCATTCAAGCGCAATGGTGGCATGGGAAGCAATGTGATTTGTCTGCTAATTGGAAGTTGGTTCAATCCCCACCTCTTCTAGTCTGCATGTTTACAGTAAGTGTCTTTAGGTAAGATACTGAACTCACATGTCAGGTGTTCCCCTGACATGTGAGTGCGTGTCTGAGTGTCAAACAAGACACAGAATAAAAATGCTGTATGACTGGGTGAATGAGGCTTGTGGCAAAAAGTTCTGGTCCTTTGCTTTAGTTACCTCCACAAAGGATGTTATGTTTTTGATAGCATTTGCATGTGTGTGTGTGTCATTGTAAAAA
The DNA here is from genome assembly GCA_015107715.1 of Tylochromis polylepis. NCBI lineage: Eukaryota > Metazoa > Chordata > Actinopteri > Cichliformes > Cichlidae > Tylochromis > Tylochromis polylepis. Next base: position 13,443 of record VVHJ01017548.1, read on the forward strand.
CGATAGCTTTTGTCTATGTCTATGTGTCAGGTCGGGCCTTAGACTCCACCTCTCTGGGAACATCCTGTCTCCCCCCAACCACACCGCCTGCCGGTGGCTGATGCCCTCAGCCGTCAGTGCATTGGTGGTTCTCAGTGTCCGGGGCTGGGCACTCAGGTATGTACCGGCTCACTCCCAGCAGTTGCTTGGTGGGGCCTGGCGCCCGTGCCTCGGTCCACTCTGGCATGGCTGGCTACCGGCGGAACCTGCGGGCTCGCCACCGCAGCCCCCTGTGGCTTCTGCACGGTGGACGCTGGATGACCCCACATCTGGGGCTCTCCTCAGCTCTTTCTGGGAGGGTGGCGCAGCTGCTCCTCCAGTAATCCTCCTTGGGCTCTCGTGCTCTGGGGGGCCTCTGGATGTCTGGGGCCTGGATCTCCTCCATGCCTGCTTCATGCCCTGGGGGGCAAGGCTAACACTCCCCACTCCCTCTACCAGATAGTTACATGGAGAAACCTTTTGAATACAAGCGCGCTCACGCACACAGGTGTGCACACAGACACAAACTGTATCTTCCTTGGCTGCTAC
>VVHJ01017550.1:34186-50036 GCA_015107715.1 Tylochromis polylepis
TGCAATCTGTTTGCCACACCTCTTAAATGTCTCACGGGTGCCAAAAAAGATGACGAGGACAGGAGACGAGTGGGCACAAAAAAAGAGAAGAGAGCAGAACTATTTGTCATAATGTCTTCCTCACCTGTGTGCAGGAAGCATGCTTGCAAAGAATGTGGAAGTTGATTGACGAAAAAATGGTTTAGAACACATTTTCCATCACATCCTACTTGACAGCAGTCACCAACTTCCTCTATTAAGCCCTCTATAGTCAATTTTGTTTTTCCAGGGGCTTTTGTCACATTTCTGACACAATAAATGTATCCTGTGTATTAATTTTATGTTTATTTACCTCCCTTTGCTACTTTCTTTTTCTACCCTTAGAGTGAATATCTCTTAGCATAACTGTTCAAATTTCACAATCATGCAAATGGAATTCAGTAGAAGTCAGTGAAACGTTGGGAAACCAGTTTCTGAAATTGCAAGGTAAAGAAATTGAATTAGTTTCTTAACTTCTTGGCATGTTTGATCTTGCCAAGTTACCTCATTGTGTTTTAGAAATCAGGACCTGCACTTAAATCGTTACCGTTACCCCTTTCATTCCTCGTCTCTCTGTCTCTGTCTCTTAACACAAACACACACCACTTAAGCTCATTGTTTAGCCTCGACGTGCTTGACCTGTTCACTCTGCTTTGCACTGTTAGGATGTCTGGTCTTAGCTCGAAGCTAGGAATGCAAAATGATTGCCAGAAATTTCAAACTTGAAGAGTATATTGTGCTTTGCGTGTGTGTTTTGTTGTGTTTGGGGAAATTATTTCAGGATCATTACTATGGTGATTAAATAAATGTTAAACCAACCAAGTAGATGGGAATAAATCAAACGCACAAGCACTGCTGGCCCTGGAGTATGAAAACAAGTTTCCCTGGATGCCTTACACAAATGATGTTACCAGGCCCCATGTGTATATGCCAAGCGGAAGGAAAAACATGTTTATTTAACAATTTAATTTTCATAATTCCACTCACTTCTCAAATCCCTGACTCCAGGTGTGTCAGGCTTTTTTACTGCATGTATGAATAGCCTCATCTAGTTGTTTCAGCAGCCACCCAAGCGCGTGTGTGAGTAGAAAGGGACGTAGCCTAATTGTGGCAATTGTGCTGAGCAAGCTTGTGGTCCTCACCCCTCTCATGCTTCACATTTTCCGTTGTTAAAACCAGCAACCCTTAAACCCTAAATGCCAACATAATCATGCACAAACACTTGCATTGCTTAAATGCACCTTCTGCCACTTTGGTTGGTGCCATGAGACTTGCTGTGTCATGATGCTGCAGGAGGTATCAACAAGGGCAGGATGATGAAAGTGTTGTGGAAGGTAGTCTGAACCAAAAGCTTGTACAGTCATAACAGTAATTGAGGTGTAAAGGTGAGAACTGAAGTTCACGTAAGAGAGGAAAACACCTGCTGGAGAAAATTGCTCCCAGTAGCACGAGCTCAGAGATGCCAGCGTCAGCAAGGGACTTGCTGTGCCTCTCCGTTTAAACCTTCGTCTTCTTAATAGTAATTGACCAGCTTTAGGGTTTAACTTTAAAACTAGTAAATATAAAGGTTTCCATGCCCTTCTCTGTAATGTACACAAATCATTTGGCATGGCTTTTTCTCATTGAGCATCAAATCAGGTTTGCTGCCAAGCATGTAAAGGTGCAGCACATCAATATATCTGACACTTATGTTACTTGCTTAAGTACAGTTTTAGTAGGTAAAAACTAATGCAGGAAAGTGTGTAATGTCTCAACTTGCCCAACTTCAATAGGCTTGTTTGAGATGAGCAGGGTTTGTGTGGAGATGATCACAAGCGATCCCTTGGAATATTTTCTAGTTAGATTTCTGTCCACTGACTCACTCTGAAATCATGCAAATATCAGTAAAGATAACCTCACGGTATCTAGGTGACTGTACCTTGTACTGCTTTCTACCAAAACCTTGGGGTGTGGTGGAAAATGACAGGCTCCGCCTGATCAGCCGCACAAAATCATTTCTAACTCCTTTCGTTAAATTAGTCAGACTTGTTTATGTTGTCTTCTTTGCAGTTAAATAGTTGTCATCTACAAAATAAATATTACAAATGTAATTATTTTTGTATTTATTGGCACAAAAGCTTTGTGAATTGGAATGGCAAAACTTGCAAAATAACTCGTGCACAATTTGAGGCTAGCTATAAGCACTGAGATATGATACCAGATATAATGTTGAGTCACAGTTAAAACTGATTTGGTTTGATCCATGATGACTCATTTACATCTGATAAATACCCAAAAAAAACCTCCCAGATTTTATATTGAAAATTCATTGTCCTCCTTTCCTTTTTATAAAGCCCTTGCAAAAAGGAAAACTGCTACCCTGTCAAGTAGGACTACATGACTATGGCTAAAATGGTTATCATGATTATTTTGATCAGTTTTGAGATCATTGGTATTTGTCACAGTTATTCATAAGTACACTTCCATGTAAATGTCACACTCTTTAACAGCCACAGTGTGCTACATTCCTGCTAATGTACAAATGTTTGCATCAAAATAAAATGGGCTTTTCTTATATACCTAAATTCAGCACATTTGTTAGAAGAAAAAAATATATATTTTAAAAAATTGCACCAAGTGAAGTGCATAAAATAGTCTTTCACTCCATTCATTGTACCTGATCTGAATAAAGCTAATAGCAAAGTGATTGACAGCTGTGAAATCCATCTCTATTACCCCAGTAGTGTTTTACATACAGCACTGGTATTTCCCCTTTAGAAAAATAATCGTGTCCACCCATGGAGTGTAATATGGTCTTGCCACAGCTATGCAAGGCACATTCCGTCAAAAGATGGTCAGCATCTTTTGACTAGTATGTTGACCATTTTCCTGAAGCCATCGTTACTCTCAGTGTTTGGTTGACCCTTGTATCTTTGCCCAAATGCGACTGCAGTGGTGATTTCAGTGCATCATTGCTCACTTTTATGGACGTCTGAGTTGAGCAGCGTTTTTCTTGACCTGCATGCATTAATTATACTGCAGTTTGTGCTTTGTTTTCAGGTGGCTGAATAAGTTACCTGTGTGGTTTTGCGGTGCAGACACAACTCTACAGCACTCTTTGCATATGATTTGTTCCTGGTTAACATCATTTGCCCTAAATCCGCAGTATTTCCAAACAGCAAATGACAATTCAATTCAAGGGAAAAGCGCTTTGCCTCCTGCTGTGCCACACATTTGAATTTTGTTTTGTATCTCTCTTTTAACGCACTTTTACTAATCCTGTCTAGTCCAGGAAACCTGAAGCTGCACAGTGCAGGGAACAGCTGAGATTGGCTCATGCAGACATGTTAATTTAGGGAGGACTTGATTAGCTTTTACTTTCTATTGGCGGAGCATACATTTTCAGTGGCACTTGATCATGTTCCTTTAATTGTGAGAAGCCAGCATCATGATTGAGATTAAAATTTGATTAATTGCGCAGCCCTACTGTCAAGATACAGAGTTGTACACAGTTCATGTGTATAGCTTCTACTTTGCTGCTCTTTTTTAAAAAAACATTTCTATTGATGCATTTACAGCAAAAACAACAGGCAGACAGTTAGTGCCAGCTGCTCTGAAAAAACTAGAAAGCACACTGTTTTGAGGCTTCATATCTTGTTGCCAATTTCCTGAAACAATATGCAGAGACCTTGGATCACTGTGTAGAATTTCTTTTCAGGCCAGCTGTTTTGTAAATGTAATCTCTGCATCTCTGGCTGCAAGACAGGCAGAATGAGCCTCACAAGTCACAACAGTATGTAAACTGTATACTTAAGGACTGTTGTGACACAGTGTAGCTCCTTCACTATTACTTCCTGACAGATCAATAATGAACTCTTGTGTTGTATTTAATCTATTCAGATTAGTTGAAGTAGTATCAAAAGGGATAGTACCAGCAATCCAATTTGGCCATGCGGTTTATTTTTAGCAGCAAACTGGTATAATGCTTGCTTTATATATGATTTACAGCCCATATAAATATTAATGGAAAATGTTTATGTAAAATAGAAGCTTTGAACAACAGATATCATCACGATCATACTGGCTGTGTGACATAATAGGTCAACCTAGAAGCTTTTATAAGAGAGGTTTCATCTCAAATTAGCCAACTGTTTTGGATTTGACTGATCAAAAGACATTGGTCTACATTTTTTCTTTTTTCTGAAAGCTGATTCTTGCTAAATATATATTGAACTGTTATGTGAATGCCTTGCGCAATAACAGGTGTTTTTATATTGTTCAAGCTAATTAAGCCTTTTCCCAGGCTTGGTGGAACCATACTAAGAAATGCAGGGAGGTCTCCAGTCTTGGTACTAATGCTGCATTCAGTGGACACTGGGAATCCACTCTTATCTCTCCCCAGGGAAAAATTAAACAAAAAACCCTTATTAGCTCATCTGTTTCTTCAGTTAAGTGATGGGGGTTGTTATTCATAAAATGGCAAAAAGGCAAACCAAGAGACAGCCAAGAAATTACGTAAATCAGTCAAATCCAATGAGATTCCTGATTACATGTTCCAACTTTCCACTTCCGAGGTGCCATTAATGCAGCATAAGAAGGTGCAACAAATCAGGTGGAACAAAATGAACAGGAGCGGGAGGGAGATGGCAGTCAAGCATATGATCTTGAGAAGGGGTGTAATCAGGCAAACTAAGTGAAAACACCTGTGTGAAACTTTGAAGCACAAGTTACCATTCAGCTTTCAGTTACCATTGGAAGCTGAAATGTTTACCTCTCATACCTCTGAAAAGACAAGGGCTGAATTAGCTCCCTTTTACTTTTGTTTCATTGATGTGATTGTTCTTGAGCAATTTGTTGTAATTTGACACCATTACAAAGTACATACTGCAGCAGGTTTCAGTTTTGTTTGCAACCATGTGAATGACAGTTTGTACATGGACTTGGAATGACTTCCAAAGATAATTTTCCTAACATAATAAAATGTAAGTGTGGTTCTATCAAATTTTCCATTAGTTCATTATCATGTAATGTTTTTAGTGTTTCTCGGTAGCAGGGTTAGTGGGTCAAAGGTTCATTAACAGCCGACAAATGTTCTCCTCGTGCCTGCATGGGTTCTCACCGGGTACTCCAACTTTCTCTGACCATCCAAAGGCATTGGTGAATGATTGTCTGTCTTTCTTTGTAAGCCATGCAGTAGACTGAAGACCTGTCTATGGCGTAACCCACCTCTTGCCTTATGGTAACTAGGATAGGTTCTACCCAGACCCCTCACCCCACCCTCACCCAAGATCCTGAATCCGATAAGCAGAGGAAAAAATTTATTGTATTGTAAAGTTTAAGTGTGGTTCAACCAAATTTTCCATGAGTTTATCACCATGTAATGTTTTTAGTGCGTCTGAGTAGCAGGGTCAGTGGTTCAAAGGTTCAATAACAGCCGAAGTTTAACGTGCTAGTGGTTTTTTTTATTTTTTATTTCCATTGTGAAGTTTTTAGTCTTGCTTTTTTTGTCTACCACTTCATAAAAGCACATTTTAAAAAAAATGCATATATCATGAATTATAACCACTAGCTGGAAATTACACAAATGAGTGAGTAATCCTGTGTCCCAGACTTTCACCATACTGAAGCCATTCTTCCAGTACATGTACAGTATTGTGCAGAATTCTTGAGCCACTTGTCATTTCTTGATATTTTGTTTCCAAGAAACCAGTCCTCCTCGTAATTTCTAAAGTAGTCAGATGTGGCAAAAGTACACACATTCTGTACTTAGGTGGAAGTACAGATATTAGTGTTAAAATATACTCCAGTAAAAGCTGAAATGCTGATTCAACAAGTGAAAATGTATAGGTTCTGAAATGTACTCAAAGCAAGAAAGGAAAAAGTAGCTTTCTGGAGGACGTTTCTACCATCTATTTTTGTACAAAGCTAACTGAACCTTGTGATATATTAATGTGATAATAAAATAATATTAGTAGATGAAACTTTATTTCAGTCTAAATTTTAATTCTAATGAATGTACTTAGTTTGAATCAGTTATGTAAAACATGAGCAAACAATTAGAGGAAAATAAAGAACAATGCTTCTGTTTTCTGTTGCTTACATTCTAGAGGGTGACTTTACCTTTAAACAGAACAATGAGTACAGTTAGGGGGTTAAAGTGGGATTCAGCACGTGGGGGAACAGTGGCCCCACAGTGGCTCAGTGTGGGGAAAAGAGTACTAACTCGCAATAATGTTTGTTGTGGGCTCCAGTAGATTTTCTTAATATACAGGCTATGATCAGCTGATCTGGGCTACTACAGCTCTCAGCTTCACTGCTCTTTGTGGATTTGCACAACTGAATTCAACAAGATATAAACACATGTCTCATGAGTTGTCTTGGCATCTGTGGTGACAGTATATTGTGCGTGCTATTTTTATACTAGACTGTATAAAGTTGATATGAAGAGGGAATTGAGTGACTGAATCTAAGCGTCATCAGCTTAACTTCAAATTCATCTCTGCTACACTTGATGTAACCTAACTCTCACCTTGAGCACCACAGCCACTGTGCACTTGTCACACACTGTTTTTTGCTTTAAATCCATCACAGTATGGCAAATATAAATTGTTTATTTTGCACTAACCTGCAGTATTTTCATGCAGCTTTTGAATAACACAAAGTTAGCATACCTCAGTTTGTTTTGCAGAACGCTTCACAATATGAAAAACCATTACTTCACATATACAGATGATTAAAAAATCAGGACTTGCATGTAAGCTAAATTTCCAGTTGATCAACTATCATGAGCAGTTATTGCTTTTTAAATATAACCTCTCGTCTTCCTCTCCTGTCCTGTCTTTCTCCATCTCTGAGTGAGTTTAGTTCTCATTCTCTCCCCTGTGAAATATAGCAGCTGTAGTTTTTAGGTAGCAGACATACTGTGACAAACTGCACAGAAACAGTTTGTGTGTTTGCTGATGTTTGTTAAGCTAATAGAAATTTTGCATTTGAAATTACCTGCCACTTAAAAAAAAGTTACTCCCTTTATACTCCTCTTTCTTGGAGCTAGCTAAATGCTGACGTACCACAACCGCAAATTATGGACATCTGCACTTGTTCCAGGCCCACTTTAACCCCTGACTATGGCACACAGTTTTGCCTCTTTCATCCCTTTTTATGCAATGTCCCCTGGTGATTAATACACAAATAGGATTGGCTTTCATGTGTTACTGTTTAGGCTCAAATCAGTTTGCTGTCTGAAGGCCGCAATGACGTGAAATAATAACTCCCCTCAAATGTTAAACCAAATACAAGGAGCCTGTTTTGAAAATGTGAGGAGTAGAAAGTAAAGATGTTTGTTTAAAAATGAAGGGAGTAAAAGTAAAAAGTTGTCAGAAAAATAACTACTCACGTACAGATACCTGAAAATTCTAAGTATTTGTACTCATTACTTCCCACCTCTGAAAGTAGTCTTTAGGTTTCTAAAAGTCTTTACTTTGGACATTGGCTACTTTTTCACTCATTTCATTCCATTCTATTCCTTGCTAGACCAGTTAACACTGACCTGTAAATCATTCAAGCATAAAAAAAGCCACCTAATGCAAGGGATGAACAAATGTTGAGTCTGTACATATCAGGAAAAAATAAATACAATTAATTTTTTTTTTAAATTTAACTTTAAGCACTTTTTTACTAGCAGCCAAAAATAGAGAATTTGTTCATTTCTTTAGTTTAATCTGCGAAGAATGTCAAAGACAACACAGTTTGAAGGGCATAAAATAGGACTTCTGCACAAAAAGTAGATCCTCATAGAGCTTTTATCAGAAGACTTTGCACATCATGTCGAGTTATGCCATGTGTCTTTAAAGTTTAAGGAAACTGGACAAGTGGAGGTCAGAAGAAGTGGCAGGCCTAAAAACCAGATCTTCAACAAATGAACAGTATCTGAACATCCACAATCCTGCAAAGACCTGATAGAGATGCATCTGGTTCTTCAGTTGATACATTGAGGGTGGCTGTAGCTCAGGAGGTAGAGCAGGTCATCTACTAATTGGACGATTGGTGGTTCAAACATGGAAGAAAAGTTCATTCTGTGCATATCCAAGTTCAGCGAACTTCTGACACAGGTTTACGTGCATATAGGGACCTTGGAAGGAAAGCAGTGTTGTGGAAACGACACACTCTTCACTAGTAGGGATAGTGCCAGAGCTTTTGTCTTTATGGATCAGAGATGTGTGTTTTGAAATGACAGGGAGCATGTGCTTCTAGGACACATAGAGCAGGTGCAAAAAAATGACGTACAAACGGAGCGTAACACAAGTTATGGGCCATTCCCTCCAGCTTAGCGGTCAGCGCAGCGCATGCTGCGTTCTGTGTGAAAGGGCCTTAAGTACCCTCAGGCAAGATACAGAACCCCAAATTGCCCTCAGATTCGTTCATCGGAGTAGGAATATTAGATAGAAAGGCACATAGCTGTAGAAAGAAGTGCCTGTATGAGTTGGTGTGAATGGGTGAATGAGGCATGTTGTATAAAGCGCTAGAGTAGAAAAAGTAGAATAGAAAAGTACTATATAAGAACCAGTCCATTTACCATCCACTGTTTGCAAAAGCCTCATCAGAAATGATCTCAGTAGACTGAACCAAACATCACTAGCAATCACTGGAAAAAATTAGTGGCAATAGAGCTTATGGCATCTTCGTTCAAATAGTCATCAGTTTGGAGGTTAAGAAGAGAGGTACAACAGCAAGCCCCTACAGCCATCTATTAAACACGGTGGAGGCTCTGTCATGGTTTGGGTATCTTGACAAAACTGATGGGATTATAAACACTGAAAAGGACTGTCAGGTTTTCCATCATCCATCATACAGTACCATCTGGAAAGCATCTGACTAGCAATAGCTTCATTATTAAGCATGACAGTGATCTTAAGCACACACCCAATGGAGTAAAAACATACCTAGCATACCTAATCAGTTGAGACTTTCAATGTAAGAGTATCATTTTCCAGGCTTTTTTGCTTTCAGTGGCTTAACACACCATATATTGCCATATTGATTACATCCAAGTTCCTGTGACAATATTTTAATTTTGGAAATGGCAATGCAGCTTATTCTGTTCCCGATTATATTTGAGTGATCGTTTAAGATCTTCATTCAACAAAGCCATTTTATTAAGAATAACAAAGTTTCTCCAGCAGTACGTTCAGTGAATAATTCCAAAACCACAACAAAATGTGATTTAGTGACTGTGCACCCACAATCTGTCACCCACAGACCAAAAGGTTCCCCTATTTACATTCCACCCTAGGAATGTCCGCCCTGGATTTTCCACTGTTTATGGGCAAATATATTAAAAGAGCAACAGAACTGCAATCTTTGCTTTTGGCGAGACCACTAAAAACCACATTTGTTTCATATTATCGATGTTCTCCTTCCTAGCTTCTTTCCATAACAGAGATCCAAGTCCTGGAATACAGTGACTGTCATCATCCACCTACTTAATAAAACAGTGTTTCCTTAAAACTGTTGTATATTCTGTATGGACGTGTACTCAGCTAATCTTGCCTTGTTCATCTCTTACAGATGGCTGTGTCAGTGCGGGGCCTGTACTTTGTGGTGACCCTGTTTTTGGGTAGTTTCTTCGGGAGCATCTTCATGCTGGGGCCAGTTTTACCCCTCATGTTGTTGTCTCCTGCTTGGTACCGCTGGCTCACTGATCGAATTGTGGCTACCTGGCTCACTCTACCTGTGGTGCGTACACCAGCTTCCCTTTTACTTAACCTACTTCTATGTGCGACAGATGGTCTTAAGTTACCTGTGCTTAAGCTGATGAAAATGTGCCTTATCTCAGCCATATTTATGCATCTTCAGATTTTAATTTGTCATAACTACACTTGTTCCAGTTATGCCTGAGAACAAGGCAGAGGTCTTGTGTATCGTGACTACAACAATTGATGATCGTACTTATTTTCTTAGAAAAGCATCAACAGTTTGCACACTGCAGAACTCTATTAATGTGACATTTCGAGCATACCTGCTCGTTATCAGATGAAACACAAGGTGGTGCCATCTTAAATCACTGTGATAGGTTATATGACCATGAACAATGGCAATAATCTCCAATCAGAACCATGTCTTATTATCTTCTCATTCTTTTGTCTCTCTTTTCTGTTTTTCTTTCTATCTTACCTCTTCCTAGTTCCGCCTCCTCCCTTTCTATGATTTTTCTGTCATCATTCTTGTTCCTCTTTATCACCACCTTCCTATCTGTCACTTTCTCGTCCCTTTCGGTTCTTTTATGCTCCCTCCATCCTTGTCTCTCTTTTATAGTCCTTGCTGGAGCTAGTATTTGGAGTGAAGGTGGTGATAACAGGTGATGGTTTCATTCCTGGAGAGCGGAGTGTGATCATCATGAACCACCGTACCCGCCTGGACTGGATGTTCCTTTGGTGTTGTCTGCTCAGGTACAGCTACCTTCGTCTGGAAAAGATCTGCCTCAAGGCTGCGCTTAAGGCTGTGCCTGGCTTTGGTGGGTATACAGTGGGTGCCCTGCCCTTTCCTACACACAAAGACACTCATGTACACTTACACAAACTATAATGTAATATATACTTTGCAGGGCATTTTCACTCAAAGGCAAAGAGGTTTACTTTTACTGAAAGAGGAGATAAAACCATTAAGTCTGACTTGGCTGAATGTAAAGATAAAAGAGGAACAGTATGATGTAAAGTTAGAGCACTAAAGTGGTATACAAGTTCAGCTCATACTTTACGATGCTAGCCAGTTTCCCTTGATAAGCAGACATGTGATGACTTAATATTTTCTTTGCAGGTTGGGCAATGCAGGTTGCCTGCTTTGTCTTCATTCAGCGTCGTTGGGAGGAGGACAAGAAGCATTTGGAGAACATGCTGGACTACTTTTGTGACATCAGAGAGCCCTTGCAGTTGCTGCTCTTCCCAGAAGGCACCGACCTTACCGGTGAGATGTAAACCTTGCAGTGCTTAATTCATTTATGGGGCAGTCTGTCCATATTTCAGTTATTACTCTCAAAATGTGTTACCCACCAGTCGGCTTCCAGAGCTCAGCGTAGCACTAAACCTGTTGCACGCCTTTGCACTCGACACTGTTATGCAAACATAATTTCAGAGTGATAAGACATATCTAAATCTCTTGTCACTGTCATTTCTACAAGAATGCTCTGATCTCTCAGTCTAAGCAAGAGTGACACTTGTGCCTAAAGGCTCTTCAGATCCCAATTGAGCCAGTCAAAGTCCTGAGTAGCTTTACTGGGAGAAGCTTAACTTCCATTTACATATCATGATGTCATGAGGAGCTGAATGTAGTTACATCACAATTAGCCAGTAGGGTCTAAGTACTTTACAGTTGGTGTTATGTTTGCACCCTTGTGAGTGTGTTTGCAAGTAAGCCTCTTAGACTTCAAGGCTTGAACTGACGCAAGAAACAAGGGGATATATACGGTATGTTGACTTCTTACGTGGAAGTTCATTAGTCATACAGAGACATACAGACTAAAGGATCAAGGTCAGAGCAGACTTTTTAATAAAGCTTATAGAACTGAAATGAGTAAAAGATTGTAGGAATGACAAACTGCTTTGTTTAAGAGAACAGGTATGAGAGTACCTGTTCTGTACCAGAGAGTACCAGAGCTGTTTCCATTTGTCTGAACACTCTGTCTGAATTTGCTTCTTGTTGCATAATATAACTTATGAGTCATGATATAGTTTACATGTTCCAGCAACAAGTTCCCGAGGAATGTTTGGCTAATAAATAGTCACCTTTCCTGTGTTTATGTCCTCACCCCCCCATGGATTTTTATAAATGGATAATGTTTATCTTTAGTGGGTGTATTAATGAATCTAATCATATCCCATAACCCGTGTTGTTATTGTTACTTCTATTTTTATAATAGTACACTGGAATTTTATGATTATGTATCCCCATGAGTTCTGCTGTTGTTATTATTAAGGCTATCTAATATGCAACAGTTGATCTTGTCCATGACATTTTGGTCCGACAGTAGAAATTTCAATGCAAAGGTACTCTTTAAGTTGAATAGTTTTTAAGTACAAAGTCAAAATGAATACAAACAGACAGCTAATACTCCTAGCTTCTTAAAACAATCCTTGATTTTTTTACCTTATATTTTTTCGTGCCTACATAAAGGTCTATGCACTCTTCTTAAAACAGTCATAGGATACAAACTCATACACAGTCTTGATTGCGTCCCAGTAAAAACATTTGTCCTGGAGAGAATGAGTAACATGATATGTTTTTACAGAGTTTTTACTGGAGTTTTATGGTGTGTGTCTCCTGCAGAAAATACAAGGGCAAAGAGCGATGCGTATGCTGCACAGAACAGCCTGCCGAAGTTTGAGTATGTTCTTCATCCCCGCACCACAGGATTCACCTTCATTGTGGACCGACTACGAAAAGGTCAGCTTTGAAGGACATTAACAGCTTCTGAAATCATCTACATTAAGCACGCGACCGATTTACTTGCAATAGACATGTTTAGGATAGTTGGCAGTCGGACAGTGTTCACATGAAAATAACCAGGACACAAAAGCGTGTCATCAGGATGGAAATATTTTATCTCTAAAACCAACTGAAAATGGCATGCTGCTACGATGACTGTACTTATTCCACTGACGCTGTTCATACAGGAGGGATTATACCTGTTATTCTTCAAAGTCTCAGACATATGCTTCATCCCACTGCCAGTCATTACAGCTACCCGATATTCTCATATTTCTGTATGAGCTCATCCTGGCAGTCCTCCAAAGGTCTTAAATACCATCTCTGGTCCTGCTGTCTCACCTCCTCCACCCCCCACTGACCCTGCGTGCTCAGCAGTGACACAGACTCTCCAAGCAGGTGTTGTGAAACACTGTGATATCATCAGACTAAACCAATTCTCATCTCCTTTTCTTTATGCCACTGACTGACATACTCATGCTGATCATGTTCTCTCTGTCTGTATCCACTGTGCCCCTCTAAGCTCTATTTTTACTGTGAGAGCAGCCGCTTGCAGGTGTCATCCTATGCTTTTGGTAATATATTTCGTTCCCCCGTGTGTACAAGGGCACTGTAGATCAGTGATGACGGTAGTTTTGAAACAGCAAGTTACTGGATAATTGGAGGTGTCTGAGTAACAGGGCCAGTGAACTAGTGTGGTTTTGTAAGAGAGATAATAATTCTCCCCACAGTGGCTTGTCTTCATGTCTAAAAGATTTACTGTTTCTGGGTCTGTATCGGAAGTTGAGTTTTTCACAGTTTTAAATGAATTTGCTTTTGTCTGTTTTCTTTTTTAAAATAATACAGGTGTTAAAGTACTCTCCCATTGATCATTTTTAAATTGTTTATTTTTTACTTTTTTCCCAGGTGACAATTTGGATGCCGTCCACGACATTACAGTCGCCTACCCCAAGAACATCCCACAGACAGAACGCCACCTCGTATCCGGCCATTTCCCACGTGAGATCCACTTCCATGTACGGCGCTATCCAGTGTCTGCACTTCCCACTTCTTCCTCTGACTTAGAATGTTGGTGTCGGGAGCGCTGGGCCGAGAAGGAGGTCCGGTTGCGGGACTTTTACTCAGGCCAGCCCCGCGCCTTTGACAGGGATGGCGTTGCACGTGTGCCACCCTGTAAGTCAGAGCTGCGAGTTACTCTGATCAAAGCGGCCTCGCTGCTGTATTGGAGCAGCTTCATTGCTCTGTGTGTCACTGGCCTGTGGCTCTGGGCTCCTTTCAGGCTTTACTTCCTGATCATGGTTGGAGTGTACATAGCTCAGCACAAGCGCTTTGGAGGGCTTGAGATGCTGGAGATGGCCTGCCATCAATACTGGAAGTCGATGTCTGCTGATGTCAGTGAGAAGAATAAAGTGCTAGATGGAAAAATGAAGTGAGGAAATACAGTTGTGAATGAACAATGATGTGTTACTACCTGTACTCAGCAAAGACTGAGGACTCACTTGTCTACACTTGTTCAGTCCAGTGAGCTAAAGGATCCCATTTTGGAACCTAGTGCTCAATGCCTTAGAAAGACCGTAATAAGTGCACCCATGATGGTATGCATGGCTTCAGTGGAAAGAGCTTAGCTTTCGGGGGGTGTTAACCATATTAAACTGTGTTTGGTTTAGGGAATTCATCATACATGATGATGTATAGTCACTGTTATTTAGCTTGCCGTCTGTCGATTTTTATCAGTTTCATGTTGTAGGTGTTTGTCATGGTTTGTTGTTCAGAACCTCGGTATGAACCTGTGTCAGAAAATACTGCTGTTGGTATTTGTCATACTTGTTATATATTCATGTTTTTGAAATTTGTTTTATTGTATGCTGTGATAATCTTTTTTTTTTTTTTTTATCATGAATGGAGCAGAGCCATAGTACAGAATGTGTATGTATGATGACTTGACTTCTGCTAATATTCATATTAGCGCTATTAGCTGGATTGTTTAAATCAATCAGCTTCTATTAGAAGAAAAGGAAAGAAAAGGACAGATGTAATTCCCAGAGAGCTATTAAGGCACATATGAGTAAAATTGTTTACTTTTAGTGGGTATAATTACCCTTTTAGCCCTTGATCCTTAGCCTATATGGTGGTTTCACTGTATATGTCTCAATTGCTCAACTAGCTTTTCCATGTAAACCCAGTGGTGAGAAAAGCAAACGGTAACTTTAAAAATAAAAAGCAATCAAAAGCAAGAAGTCTGTCATGTGAGGAAGTGGTAGATCCACATGTCAAGGCAGCACTTGTATTATTATCAAAATTAAAGATCTGACTGATAAGTCTGGCTTTCTGTAGAAGCAGATGGGCTTTGTGCCCTTTCTGGGGATGAAGAGATGCCTTGTAGAGACAGGATGTGGGTGGTGCTGGGGTGGAAGAATGTCCTGTTGGGACAACGTTACCCCTCAATGTGCAGGGTGGCACAGAGAACCAGACTTGGAGTGGAAAACTGGCCCTGAACTCAGCCTAATCCAAAAAAGCCCTGTAATGCCCACCTCTGCTGGTATCCCTCTCCAGAGGACTGGCATTGATGCGCCGGCTAAACTCAATTAGCCAAATGACAGCTGAGAAAGCGACTCCAGTTGTGCCAAAAAAGGAGTGAAACTGAAAGAAGACTGAAGCAGTTCTTCAGCCGCATGTTTCACCTCTTGTTCTCCTTGCCTGTGCTCTCTGTTCAAAGCCAATTACATTTTTACTTGAGTGAGTAAAGGAGCATTTGTGTTTGAAGGTCTACAGCAGTTTCTGTAACACTGTGAAATGTGTGATCTACCTGACGGCTTCAATCCACTTTTGTAGTACTAATCTGTCTGGCGCACAACAAAGTCGACAATGGGGTCTTTTTTTGTTTTGTTTGTTTGGTTTATGCAAATCCGAAGCTCCTCGAGTGTATGTGGAAAGGGGCTGTTTCTAGTCACTGTGATACAGTTTTGTTTAACAACTCGATCATCAGCATGTTAGTAGTTTACCAAATATGGTACTAAATGTTTTTTGGTTTTTTCAAACCACTTAAAACTCCCAAACCAGCTGGAAATCTCTCTTTCACCTGTGCAGTTTTGTGTTGCTCATTTTTACATTTACTTGCCGATGCTGGACCTCTTCAAAAATCACTGTCCTCAGGTAAACACAGTGGACACTGTTGAGTCAGTCTTTTAAATGAAGAGATATATATCTAAATAAATATGCTGTATCAACCCACTGATGTCTCCCGTCATTTTATTTTTTTAAAGTTTAGGAATTATTGACTCCCAACTTAATGGAGCTTTTGATGCGCCAGTGTCATGTGATCGGCAGTTTCATTCATTCCTTTTTTTTTTTTTTTCCACTGCAGTCCTTTAATCTT
>VVHJ01017551.1:3086-17561 GCA_015107715.1 Tylochromis polylepis
ACACACACACACACACACACACACAATATATAACACTGTGTCCAAAGAGATACCATGTACTGCAGTAAAATGAAGTGAGCCAATGCAGACCCACATCTTAAAAAGGTCCCATGTTATTGTTGGTACAGTCAATGTTTAAGAACAGCACTTTCATTTAGCAGACTTCCTACAGGAAAACTCCTTTCCTAGACAAAATGTTATGTTAAAATCCAAAGACCTGTGTGTCCTACTTGAAAAAGTACAGATATCTAACACTGACACCTGTATACAGAGGGCTGTATTGTGATAAGGTTAGAAGAAGTCTCTCTCTAAGTAAATGTTTAGTAAGAAAGGAAAGAGGTAAGAGCGAAAGGGGGATTGGCATAAAAGAAAGGGAGACAGCTAGTCTGACAACTTGTGAGGTCAGGAGAGGGACAAAGACACACACACAAGCCCAGAGTCTATAAATAAAATTAAGCAGTGGTTTGTAAAAGGGGTCAGTTCACCCAAAAACATAGAGAGCACCTGAGAGAATTTCTGTGGTTTTGACATATTAATCACTTTGGCGATACTCTTTAACCCTTTAAATTCAGTCAATCTTTGTAAGGTTATACGGCCATTTCCAAACTATCTGAAGTCTGTCATTTTACATTGTGAAAGATTATTCACAGGCAGTCGCCAGTCTTTCAAGGCATCAACATCCCAGCAAATTCACCCCAAAGTCAGTTGATGCAATGCTCAGAGAAACTGCAAAAAAACCCAAAAGCTGCACCTCAGACTCTACAGGCCTCAGTTAAAATGTTAAATGTTAAAGTTTGTGACAGTAGAATTAGAAAAAGACTGAACAAGAATGGTTTGTTTGGAAGGGTTGCTAGGAGGAGCTTTACACTATTTTCCATACAATGGATATTCTGGAATCGTTATGACAGCTGCTTTCTTTGTCTGGATAACATTCAGAATAAGCAATCATCTTAATTGGGCTAACTGGGTCACAATAAATACCAGACAAAGTTAAGCACCATTGTTTTGTAACCTAATACAAACCAATTGTGTAGTTGATGCTTTACAAAACCGATATGTAGAAAAATTCAACATTCAGCACAGTTATCCACTAGCCTGATGGAATGAATTATAAAACTGATCTGTTGATGTTGGGACTGGCAATGATTGGAATTGCACTGCTGTAGCCAAGTGCACTGATGTAGGTAAGTGAAGATAAATTAATGCTGAATTCTATTTCCTGAAAAATATCTCTAATGAGAAATATAAGACATTGTACATGCTTGGATCTTTCCTGAATAATAAACCCAACCCAACTGTCCACCCAACATAGTCACAATAGTTTATAAATGGGCATTATTGTGCTGTAAAGCTGACATTTCTAACAATAACATACACTTCACCAACAGTATTTATACTAACCTGACAGTAAGAACACCAGATCTGTCAGATTCATCATAATTTGTTGGAACGCTCATAGTTGTGGGTTGTAAACATATTGGAAGTGTTAGTTAAACTATAAGAATAACTTGTTGTTAAATTAAAGAGTATAAACTCCAAGTATGTGTGACTGATACATTTTATTAGGCAAATATACACACCACGTCTAAAGTAAGCACTGCACTCTGGGGAACAAAGGCTCTAAAGAGGTTTTTAATTAGAGAGCCATTCAAGTTATACCAAATCATACTCCATATTTGGTACTTGAAGTGTAAGCATGACACTGCTGCTGCGTCATCTACTTCACTATATATCATAGTATATAGTATATATCGTAGTATATAGTACATATCACAGATATCAGCAAGACAATATATTCTGCACATTATGGTGACAGGTCATAAGAAGAGTACATGAGAGTATCCATTATGTTGTGGTTGTTTAAAGGTTGCATTGCTACTGCCTTGATTTGAGTGTTTTACAGTATTTATGGTTTCAACTTTTACCTAGAGTTACAGGCACGGCACATGTTTATGCATTAGTGCATGCTGTTAAAGGGCTGTTATATTACTAAGTATGTACTCACAAAACTAGACTTACAGCCACCTATTAAAACAACACTTTTTTTTTAACAATTTATATCATATTTGCAACATTCTTATGTACTGTTTTAAGGGTTTTCAGTCTTGTGGTATGTAACTATTTTTATCATCTATATTATTCTGTAATGGGTTCATTTTACACATAAATTTAAAAAAAAATTACAATTAATTAAAAATGAAATGAAATGACTAGATATTGTAATAGTAAGAATGTTGTCTAAAATGTGATTTATATTTTTTGATTTTTTTTTTTTCAGCCTGTAGCTGTATTTTTATAGACTTAACATATTATAGATTGCTTCCAGATATATTTAATGATGGAAAAGCTATTCTGATGAGCCTTACATTTGCTGGACAAAGCTAAGCCCCAGAAGATCCTTTTTTCAACAACAAAATTAGCTCATTTTATCTTCTGCTCTCTAAATCACCCTGAATCACAGCTTTCCTACCGAAGAATTCCTCCTCATGGTCCTTGTGGTATAGTTCTTCCTGTCATCATCTGTGTTGTTGTCCACTCACTCACTACATTGACACTAGGGAAAACAGTGGTTGGAACATGCAGCATGACCAAAATTATTGCAACCACATGCAATAAACTTGTTTCCTTATTTCAAAGGAAACAAAGCTTTGCTTTGAAGACAGAGAACCAGGTCTCTGAGCACTTGCAGTCAGTTGCTGTCTTCATAGCAACTTTGGTGCATCAAGATTGTAGCAAGATGGTAAATTCTGTACTGTCAAGTAAGCAATTACATGTAATCTGTTTGTGATAATAAGGTGATGAACTGTGATCGCAAATCTGCTGTTGTCTTCCAGAGAAAGAAATTAGTGGCACAGTATACAGTCTACAGTTTGGACATGGACACTTTATTTATATTTTATTGCACACAAAAATAAGAGTTCGATGATAAAGTAGAAAACTGCATCCAGGACAGAAACGCCTGCATTATGTTGCTAACATAACTTCAGCTCTTTGCAAGCACCTGCATAGACATCATGCTAACGCTAAGCTAGCCAAGGATTCAGAGTGATAAAGCTGAGTGAATGCCAACCACAGCCCACCAGCCAGACCTGGAATTTCAACAGGTAACAAAAAAATAGTAATGAGGTTGGAGCCTCCATTTCTACCTGTTCATGTTTCTAACATAGAATCCTCGTGGCGATCTTTGTACTGGTTTTTATTTTTGCTTTGTTCTGTTGGCTTCATGTTAATACATACTGTAAATACTAAGAGAAAGACTATTTGTGTGTCCTCATTAGCACAGGGATTTTTGTTGGTGCCTGGAACTGTAGCCTATAGGTTTATATTGTTAGATGGTAATTATGAGACAATTGAATCAAAGCGATATCGTTAATGGATTTGGAATTGCTAAATTTTTATCAATTTTCCATCCTTAGTTAAAACTCACTTTCTTGCTTCAGGTTAGAAGAACTTCATTTCTGCAACTTTTTTAACTTTAGTAGATTAAGGTGACATTAGATCTGCTCTTTATGAATGCACCTGGCCAGTACGTAAAGAAGCTGGTTAATGTCTAATCAGTTCAATTCAATTCAATTTTATTTATACAGTGCCAAATCACAATAACAGTTGCCTCAAGGCGCTTTATATTATAAGGTAGACCCTACAATAATACATACAAAGAAAAACCCAACAATCATATGACCCTCTATGAGCAAGCACTTTGACAACAGTGGGAAGGAAAACTCCCTTTTAACGGGAAGAAACCTCCAGCAGAACCAGGCTCAGGGACGGGCGGCCATCTGCCGCGACTGGTTGGGGTGAGAGAAGGAAGACAGGCTAAGAGAAGGAAGTTCTGAAATTGTCAGAACTGGTGACAATGGGCAACAGAACAGTTCTCTTGGTCAGTGTGACTGCTTTTAATGTTGCTCTTGTAATGATCTGTTATTGCATATGATTCGGATGTTTGCTTTCATTGAAAGTCAGTTTCTTTACTTCTTTACTCTCTCTGGAGAAATACATTTTAATGTCAATGAGACTTATCTCTATATAGATATATCCTTGTGAATTAAAAGCATGGAGATGTAGATGCTAGATATATATTGCAAAAATAACCTGTAAGTTTTAACATTTTAGTATATGCCAGGAGTGTTTACTAATGTTTCACCAACACGGCATACAGTGAATGACGCTGTTTATCTGCCATAATGTGATTGCACTTCCAGTCATGGAAAAACAGAGCACTGAAAATCTGTATGATTAACCAGGGCCAATAGAGGCCACTGGCCACCAGCCACTAATCTTTGGAATGTGTGGATCTGCTGATGGTAAAACAAAAATTGCAGAGTTTGTGTGCACCCACACATTCTGATTTGAGGTCCTTGTAACTTTTGAGATGCAGAAATTCTGGAACCAAGCCTGTCACTCGTTATCTGTTTGTCACAGCTAATTTGCAGTGATTTCTCTCTGTGCTTGCTTTCCATGTATGTGAGTATAAAATCAACGTTAGTGTCAGTGTTTTTCGGGCACTAACTGCCTCGAAGGAGGACAAGCCAAAACAAATGTTATTGCCCACCGAGGACTCTAACACTATGCTGCCAGTGTAAGGTGAAAAACACAATACAGATTGCTTTTATGTTCAGCTGTTTATTAAATACATACTCAGTGGTATGATTGTTCCAGGCTAGTCAAGTGACCTACGGCAAGATATAAGAAAAATTAAGAAATAATTCAAAGTTTGGTAAAATACATCTAATCAAACCTTTTTTAAATTAAGACAAAATAATCTAATCCAGAACAACAGACAGCTATTCCAACTTCAACTAAATCTGCATTATTGAAATTACTAAATTATTCAACATGACATTAGTTCCACTGAGGGGGGTTGTCAAGGTTCCTCTGTCCTCCTGGGCAGCCCTGTTGCTCTCTCTCTGTCTCACACTCCGTCACTCTCTCTTTGGTTCTTTGTTTAATTGTCTCGGGAGTTCCTTCCTTGCTGTGCCCTGCCTCCACCTTTATTGGACACACCTGGCAGCAGGTTTCTGGTCTCAGGTCACTCACTTTCTACAAGCATTCTTAAGGCTGTGGAAATCCTCCAGTTGATGTCAATTTCTTGCGTTATCACCTGTAATGTACTGACAGGCCACCATTTGACCATCGTGAATATTCCTGCTACTAGACTTCACTTACCTGTTTAACATCTACCAAGGCCCTGTTTCAGTGGGAGCTGGTGGCCCAATGTACGTTTAACTTCCTTAAGGAGAAGTTCTTCTCTGCCCTGGTCCTCATAGAACCCAACATCCAGGACAAGTTCATAGTGGCGGGGAAACCTCAAAATCAGGTGTAGGAGCTGTTCCTTCTCAACATCATCATAAGAAAATGCATCCCTGGGCCTGCTTTTCCTGTTGTTTGTCTTCCAAGGAACAAAAATTACAGTGTGGGTGATTGTGAGCTGTTGACAGTAAAGTTGGCATTAGAGGAGTTAAGGCACTGGTTCGAGGGTACAGAACAACTATTCATTGTCTGGACCAATCACAAAAGCTAGCATACATCCAAGCAGTCAAATGTCTCAATTCTTGTCAGGCCAGGTGGGCATTGTTCTTTACCCATTTTAATTTCAAAATAACCTATCACCAATGTTCACAAAATGTCAAGCCTTTCGTCAATATTCCCCCAAGGATGCCTCTTCCAAGCCAGAAACTATCCTTCCATCAACCTCTGTGGTGGGAACTCTTACTTAGGAAATTGAGTATAGCTCTCCAAACCAGATCCTGGAAATGGACCACCTGGCCACCCTATTCTCCTCACAAGAATTGAGAACACCACCTCTGTTGCTGTCGTCATCTATGGAGAATCACACAAGCAGCTCTCCTCTGTACATACAACAAAACAAGTGCCTGGTCGATTGGCACCAGCATCCCGCTCATGTCTACAGCCCTGGTCAGAAGGTCTGGTTGCCCACCAAACACATTCAATTATGTGCGGAGTCCAGAAAACAATCTCCCAGTTTTGTAGGCCCTTTTGAAGTTAATTCATTGATTAATCCTGTGACTGTCCATTTAAAACTTCCTAGACACATAAAGATCCACAACTCTTTCCATGTGTCTCAGCTAAAGGCAGTCTGGTCCAGCCCTCCATGCTCTCCTTCCAAAAAATGGTAACGCATTGACAGATCACCATTCATCCTTCATGAATATTCCTGTGAGTAAAGCTTCTGTTCCTTCTTGTATAGAGTATCTTACTCCGTGGACTAAGCTCTCCATCATCCCAAAGATTTGCCTGCCCAGTCACTGAAATCCCTGTAGTTTAATACTGTGTGTTTTGCTCAGCTGCCAGCCTGCCTGCTTCCTCATGCTAAGTTTTCTTGTGCTAACTTTGGGTTATCTTCCAGCGCTAGGGTCTCACTCTCTGCTGCGCATTGGCAGGGATGATGTAGCAATGTGATTAACACCTATATATGACTGATATATCTATTTAATTCTACATTAAAAATACAGACATAAAGATGAATGTCATGCATTAAAGGCCATTTTTTTATTAATCAGAACCCTATGTGCCATCTTAGTGAAGCAGCATAGTCATGTAATATTAAGTCTAATTTTGGGGGGGAATAATTATAACTCATAAAAGCATAACTACAAATTAACAAGTTACACTGATGTAGTGATTTCTGATATTATAGTATAGGTCGCTGCTTTCATGTACTGTGACATCAATGCACCTCCAGTTGCACTTGTTGTGTATTCAGCTTGCTCCTCACTTCCTAACAATAGGTGTCATAGCTCAGAAAAAAAATCACCACTTGACTGCTGAAAAGAAATAAAAGTGGTCAAAATAGGAAACAAACTAACAAAAAAGAATTAGCAAAAGTTCTTATCTTCTCCAATGTTTGCACTACTATGATTAAAAAATGTATTTAAAAAAATTATTCCCCTGCCTAGTTATACATGGTGTGCCTTACTAAAAACTGAATGGTCTTGTTCAAGACAGAGGAATGTGAAAACTAACGAACCACTGTTTTAATGCAGTGTTTCATTCAGCAGTGGAATCTTACACTGGAGCATCTGGTTTGTAAAAGTTTCTTTCATCTCCCAAAATATTTCTTGTTCAAAGATTGATCTAACACATTGCCCACTGTACTAATGTTAACATAAAGCACCTTACATAAGGCTTATATAAGCTACCTTAAGTGTCTGTAAGTAGTGTTAGCTTTGAAAATTTCTGACCATACAAGGAGCTCCATGATAGTTTAAAAAAAAAAAAGAAGAAAAAAGGTGATTAAAAAATAGCGTTTTCAGGTGGGGTGTAACATGATGCTTTGGAAGCAATATCACACTGCTAATCTTCTCAATGAATTATTGCTCTTGGATAAGTCAAGCAAAAGGATAGAAGTCTTGTTCAAGTAGGCACAATATGAAAAGAGAGTATCCATTGCATTTCTTGAGGACCGTTTGCCTGAAAACATATATAAACAAGAAAAATAAACAAGAAGCACTCAGCAAGTGCAAACCTCCACCAAGGCTGCTCACTTTCTGGACAGCATTTACTTTTAACAAAATAGTATTGTATTCTGTATACAATTATTTTGTTTTCTTTTTATATGTACAGTATCTTTAAAAGTTTGCAGTGCAGTAAAATAGCACATTTTGAGGTCAACTTGAAAGAAAGGCAGATGTGAAATGTAAAAGTGAGATTTTTGGTCAAAGGTGACATGATACTTGGATGAAAATTATAATGTGATATTTAAAATCCCTATATATCTGTATCATTTCCTAAATGTTGCCAATACAAATAAAGGCAGTAGAAATTTAATCATAGTTCTAAATATAGTATCTTTTATGAAAGTTTTACCTTATTTGACCTTGAAGAAGAGGTCAGAGGCCCAAAGTAACGTGATATTTAGAATCCTCATAAAGCATTCCATGTATTTGTCTAGACAAACAATCGTAGTAAGAAACATAGTTTTAAATAGCTCTGTATAGCATTATTATTACTTTGACCTTCAAGTTCTGTTGCCCTTGAAGGAGAGGTCAGAGGCCAGATGTGACATGATATTTTAAATCTTTATTTATTTATATCTTTATGGTGGTACTTTTTTTTTTTTTGCCTGTCCCGTTCAGTAAGATGCCCAACGGATTTATTTTTTCAAGTCGAACGTTATGGCTATGCCATCTTGGTCTGCTTGACTGATCTTTATTACTTATTTATTCATTTATTTATTTATTTATTTATTTATTTTTAAGTTATTATAAACTGGACAGACATGATTGGGGGATAGGAAAGGGAGAAAGAAAGAAAGAAAGAAAGAAAGAAAGAAGGGGAAAGAAACTGGGGAATGGGGACAGTGAGAGAGGACATTAAAAAATCCACTGGTTCACCTGTTGAAAGAAAAAAAGAGAAAACAAGCAAAAAGAGAGCAACACAATAGGGAGACCACAGCAACAACCTAGATAAGTGTAAGTAACAGTAAATACTAAATATTGAATGTTACTGAGCAGCACACAAGGCCGACAGCACACGATATGCTTTGAGGTAGCAGCCAAGGAAGATATAGTTTGTCTGTGAGCACCCATGTGTACACCTGTGTGCATACCTGTGTGCGTGAGCGCACTTGTATTCAGAAGGTTTCTCCATGTGGTATATTATGGTACTTCTTAAATGTTGACAATACACACCACAGTTGTAAGAATCATAGTTTGTAAGTCATAGGGCTTTTTGTTAATTTTTGACCAATAACAGATTTAGTTTACCTTAAAGACCTTGGTGGATGCAAGGCAAATTTTAATGGATTGTTATAATGAACACACTGTAGAACCTTACAAAGTTTTACCCAAAGTTTTAGAGCGATTCTGTTTATAGACAGAATGATGATTTGCATGCATGCTAGCAAACATTACCAAAAACATAACCACACTGGCAGACGTAACAACAAAATAACCACAAAGATGGCAACAACTAGAGCCTAAAAATACATATAAAATAAAAATTACAAGTGTTAAACAAGACTAGACTAAACATTTTATTAGCAAGCATTAGCATTTTCTTTGAGAATTTGTGACATGGATAGATACAGCATGTTAAGGTAGCTAACTTTAACCTTTCTTTTCTCATTTGTGTAAACTAGCCAAGTAAATATCCAAAAAGTAAATATGCAATGGTGTGCCAATAATACTCTTAGAAATAGTCTCAAAGCTTGAGTTAGCAACCCTTCAGCTAACCAGGCTTTTGGGACACCAGGTGGATATCTAGCGAAGACGATCTTGTTGAAGAAAAGATAAGGGAATAACTTGAAAAAAAACAAAAAAACAATCACTACACTACAAAGTAGTACACAGACAAAAAAAATCTTGAAGAATGGCACCAATCTATCTGAAGATTACAAGAAAAGTAGAGTAGCTAATAGTCCCAGGTCATGGAAGGTAATAAGAAATTTTTCTGACACCAGAATGATCACAAGAAGCCAGAAAAAGACAATGGAGAGTGCAATGCAATAGATTTCCATTTGAAAGCTTGACACTGTGAGTCTTTAAAACAAGGAAGCAAAAATGGCCAATTTTGAAATCTAACCATTTTGAAACAGCCATTTAGTACCAGTTATATCTTAAAAAAGATAAAATATATAAAATAAGATTTCTCCTTCTTAACATCTAATCTGACATGCTGCTTGCTGGGATAAACAATTAAAATGGAATCACACTTCGCTATTGTAAATCTTTGGTTTATAAACCAAGTTAAGGTTATAACCTTTACTTGTTTTGTCATCTACAGTTACAGACAAAGCAGAACTAAAAATGTCCCATTATTTCAAGGAATATAGCAAACAACAAGGCTAAGTTTACAATGTGTTTGTATTTGATAGTAAAGCTTAAGATGACTGCTTTATTTAATATCTCATTATATAGTAACTGTATTGTTCCGTCACATCGCCTCACTTCACTTTCCTATTTGATGCATTTGTCATTTTTTAATTTTGATTTTATTCTCTGTGAGGCTGTGTACTGTAGTTTAATGTTTGCACACAGTATCACTAAGAAATGTTCAGGCCTTACACTTTGTCTTTCTTTGTGCCACTGAATTATTTATGAAATTTTTACATACTTACAATCTGATAAGGCAGTCTATATTTTCTCTTTTTACAGTAAATATGGGACATATACTAAATTGTTTTCTATTTACCATGAAACACATTTTTTTATTGCACAAAGTTTATATCATAAGATATGTGAACAACACACAAAAAAATGCATTCTGCAGTACATCAACATGCAAATGTTAGTATTTGGCTCTAGGATGACAATAATGCAGTATCAGTTCAATGTATGTCTATTTTAACTACACATAAAACCAGAAGGCGAGGGCAAAAGAGAAAGAAAAAGTCTGAAAGCAGCAAGTTTTACATGTTGATAAATCTATCATTATATGCTATGCCACTTTATGTGGGAGTTGACAAATCTTTTTGCTATCTCTTCTTTTTTGAAACCTCTGTGATCTAGTAACTGACACTGCTTCTTGATATGGAAGATTCAAAATGAGCTTCAAAGATTCAAATCATTCAAACCAATAGTTCAAGTTGTAAAGCCTGACTAACATAGGATTTTTAAGACTGATTAAAAAATCCAATATTCCAATATATCATCTGATATTTTTTTCTTTGTCACACACGCACAATATAAAAAGAGTCAACCAATATATTTGCCAGAATCTATCACACACAAAATGGCCAGTTATAATAAAAAATTGAACCTACTATAATCATTCACACATATTATGAAAGGAACTGGATGATATATATATATATATATAGATATAGATATAGATATAGATATATAGATATAGATATATATAGATATATATAGATATATAGATAGATATATATAGATAGATATATAGATATATATAGATAGATATATAGAGATATATATATCTATAGAGATATAGAGAGAGATATATATGACCCGTCTACAAGTCATTCATCATGTCTTGTAATGAAACACAAATTCATTGAAGCACTACTTTTTTGTGCATTTGAGGGCACCAAGTGCATTTAGATGAACTCACTTTAAATGACATCAAATCAAAATCTTCCTGCCCTGGGCTCTTAATGTACTGCAATCATTATTGTACAAATCAAACATCCATTTAGCCAATCAATCATATCACCTCAGTTTGCATTCTTTGAAAATGGATTTTGCACACTACATACAGAAACATTAGCATGTTGTGAGCATGTGTCTTAGTGTGTGTGTGCTGACCATTGAGTCTTCGTCAGCGATGAAGACGGTACAAGCCTGGGCCTGCATGAAGGACAGGATGGTTCCTGCAATCTTTCTCAGTAAAACCTCCAGACACTGCTGCTCCTCAAAGATCAGACTGGCCAGGTCCAGCAGCACCTACAAACACATACACACACACACACACACACACACACACACACACACACACACACACACACACACACACACACACACCTAAACATCATTTATGGATCTGTGCCCCTATGTTCACACTAACCTTCAGAAAAACACATTCGCACCCACCTGATTGCGTCTGTTTTCCAGCTGCGACGTCTCGTACAGCTGTGCGTTGTGTAGTACGATGCCTGAAAAGGCCAAATAAGCTGAGAAGTCCTGTTGGAGAGAAACAGAGCAACATCTGAGTACCAGAAAGAGAGGAAAAATAAAGAGAAAATTGTACGCAAAAAGATAAATTAGTGAATTAGAGAGCAAAGAGAGGAAAATAACACAGATGACAGATGATATGAGCAAGAACATATGGAGAAAGAGGGATTTTAGTAAAGGATGACAGTTTAATATGTAGCATATTTTGAGGGCTTCTTAAAACTGATCAGCAGAATGCTGGCTATCTTTTAACAGATATAAGTCATATTATCCAACAATAGTACAAAGTAGACATCATCAAAGTGTACAAAGTAAATAGTACACTTTGATGATGTCTAGCTGAAAATTCAAAGGTTTTTAAATTTTAAAAAAGTGTTATTTAGGTGGAACTGTGGTGTAACCTTTTCATCCTGCTCAGTGAAGGCTCCACAATCCCCGCATTTCTTGTTTATAGCCTGAGCCACTCCAACTACCTGCGATAAATAAAATTAAAAATCTAATGTTAAGTGAAAACCAGCAAATCTCAGCAAAATAACATATTAAACTAGTATTGCCATAAGAAGGGAAACATCATCAATCTAAATGCACACTGATGTGAGCATACTTCTTACATATTCCATTTAAAAATCTGCTAATTAATGTTATTAAAAGTTATACTACAAGGAAAACTGAAAGCTTGGTTTGGATAAGACAAATCAAGGTTCTTTTAAAATGGAGAATGGGGGCACAAATCTATGCAATATTTTAATGGCTGCCGCTAACTGCCAGAGGCTCCTAAGTGCAAATCATGAGTCATGTCATCATGCATGAATTATCTTTAGCTTCTCTAAAAGAATTTAGGGAAAGCTGATACGGAGTCTTTTCTGTGCCTTTTAAAAGAGTAAGTACAGTAAACTCGGCCAAACTGCTAAGCTGTGTGGAGATTCTTGTTACTAGTACCAAGGTGAAAAAATATAAAAGGCTGTCAAAAAAGGAAAAGCTTTCTCAAGCAGATAAATCGAGATCTCAGATTTGATTGCTGTAACAGCTAGCACATACTGGACAAGAAGCTCCGCTAGAATTTAAAGATCTTATCTATGTAAAGGTAAAGTAAGGTTTAAAAAAAAACATTAAGAAAAATGAATCTGTTCCTAATCATATTGGTTATGGGATCTCACCTCATCTCTGTGGTTCTTGATAGGCAGACAAAGGATACTTTGGGTTTTGTAACCTGTGATATGGTCAACCTCAGCATTAAACCTGGGGTCCTGGGAAAACAAAGAACATGCATATAACCCGTTTCAAAGAGCTGCTATCAAACATTTTGATACTTATATTAGCTTTCAACAGACACTGTTGTAGTTTTTGTGCTGTAGCTTTTGAATGAAAATGCAAATGCAATATTAAAGTAACCCTGTGAGCCAAAAGCTTTATGCTTTAAACATCTCTGACTACACAGTACAAGCTGTACAACAAACAGGCGTGAGGCACTCCCATCTGTTGAACAGCCAGTTCAGTGACCTGTACTCACAACAACTGAGTGTCCAATTTGCATAAAGAAGCAGATACTCTGTAGTAGCTGAACACCTGCAGCTACAATCATTATGCAAACAAATGCCTCGCTTTTCTCCAAAACAAAGACCTCACGTACATTAGTACTCTTATTGTTTGGGATCAGTGACAAAAAGGCTAACAAGAGCATACTAGGACCAGTGGATGGAGACATTTTATTTAGAGGACTATTCCCCTGTTGACAGCTCTGCCACCCACCAGCTGACCTTTAAAAACTCGGCTTCTGTGTCTATTTCTATGATTCTCTAGACTTAAGAGATTTGTGTGTTGACAAAAACCATGAATACAAGAGGAGCCCTACACTGATTTCACAGTTACACTCTTAACACAGCAAATAATGGATTGTACGACTGGCTTAGCCCTCACTGGTGTACACACTACCATGTGTAAATACTATGGAAAAAAACAAACACAGGCACACTGTGCATCACGCAAACAATGTAGAATCTGTAGTAACAAAATAAGTACACAGCTCAGCACTGTTCATGGGACTTTGTATTGCAGCATTGGACATGAAGCTAAACTAAGTGTAACAGGAGCAATAGAGCATTTTGGTCTCAGACTGCATTCTCTAAAAGTAGAATGGGAGGCAGAGCTGTCAGATATCAGGACCCTCTCCTGTGGAGACAAACACCTTCTCTATTTTTAAGATTTGGTTTAAAATTTTCCTTTTTAATAAAGCTTATAGATAGGGCTGAAACAGGTGACA
Source organism: Tylochromis polylepis (assembly GCA_015107715.1). NCBI lineage: Eukaryota > Metazoa > Chordata > Actinopteri > Cichliformes > Cichlidae > Tylochromis > Tylochromis polylepis. Next base: position 16,941 of record VVHJ01017551.1, read on the forward strand.
CTGAACCAGTTATGATGGACATTATTATGGACTCAGGCTGCTGAGGAACTTTCCCTGATGCACTGAACTTCTACGCTTGCCTCTTTTCACTACCCATGTGTTTTATATACAACTACTGCATGCCCTTAACTTTTGCCTTTTCTCTCCCATAGTTTGTGCTTAGTCCTTATCTCTGTATACTATCCTTCTTTCTCATTTCTTTTCCTTCACCACCCAGCCAGTTAGAGCAGATGGCTGCTCCTCCCTTTGACTGATTTTACCAGGGATCTCTTTGTGTTAAAAGGGGGATACTAATAAGGAAGAAATTGTTAGATTGTTGGCGCTTTCTCTATAACATTGGAGTCTTTACCTTAAAATATAAAGTACCTAGAGGTGACTGTTGTAAAGTAGTGCTACATAAATAAAACAATAAATACATGTAAAAAAAATAATGGAATTAAATATTATTACAGGTTGTATTGCTTTTTGTCAGCATACGCTGGAGCTCTGCAAGGTTCAATAGTTTATTTGAAAGAATAATCACCTCAAAACTCAATCTGTTGCTTTAATTTTCTCAGAAATCCTTTATCTCAGTATAAATTATAGGACTAATTTTCTACATTGTGAAGCGCCATTCAGTGA
>VVHJ01017559.1:3355-24980 GCA_015107715.1 Tylochromis polylepis
AGTCCCTCCCTCCCCCGTTTTTTTCTCTCTCCCTCTTTCTGCATAGGCCTTGGGAAAAACCACATCTCTCGACAACCCCCCCCCAAAAAAAACAACAAAGGACAAAGCTGTCATTTATAGAAGTTACAGTGAACACAAACTTATTCTGTTTGCACTTTTTAGAACCTGATCCAACCTTTACAGAAGTCACAATGTTAATGTCCTTGTCACGCCAAAGTCAACAGTATTATGCTAATGCAGATTTAACAGCTACAGCGGTTAATGAGCAGGGATGACTTTTCTCTGGTTCATTTTTCATCTAAAAAATTAATTGAGTGGTTTGTCCAAGGTCCTCAGCAGGGAGAGTTATATGTGATACCACCCATAACACCTGCCAACCCACACTTGCCATGTGACCAGGTGAAGACAACAAGAAACAACACCGCCAGAGCAGCAATGAAGAATGAAGTATAGTTCAAAAGGTCACATGCTGATTTTCTCTGCAGGTGTGTACAGTTTCTAACCTGCAGGTGTCCAGGTGTGAAAAGCCTGTTTGTCCTTGTCCAAATATAAAAGGGAAAATGTCCCACAGGCTTCGGCTGTTGAAGAGAGGCTATGATACTGCAGAAAGTGTCTGAAGCAGGTGGGAGACTTCACTCTTCCCATGGGAGACATCATGTAATAGTCGTGTTTCAACAGAGATGGTCACTCAAAGTGTGAAGTTAAACTATAATCATCATATGGGCACTGAATGGAAACATATAGTATATTGCTGTGTTCTCATATTTTGGAAGCATTAAGTAAAAATAGGCATGGAAAAATTTTTTTATTTATATTGCTCCAGCTAGCAGTGGTGTTTCAATACACTATCTATCTAATATAATGCAAAACACAATACGGATTTTAGTTCAAGAATGGAACAGTGCAATTACTGGAAATGTTTGAGGGAAATATGCTTCTGCCTTTTCTCTTTTGGGATTGAATGCCATTATTGTTACATGTGTAGGATAAATAGCCAGTAGACATACAGCTAAGCGCAAAGGCAGGGCATGGAAATCTCTCTCAGCCCTTACTCTGTTCCATATATCTGTAATGACACTTGCCACAAATAAACAGCTGCCTCCATAGGGAGTCAACCCAAAAACAAAACAAATACAATATGAGGCAATGCAATAAAATAGCTCTACAATAAATACTGGCTCTATGAAGGTTCTTGTGGTTATGTTTAGCGACAGATTCTGTGTATGAACATATGCCAATTTTGGTGTCTGCACATTGCCAAAATGAAATTGCACTGGACTTTTGTGTTCCTGGTATTGGGTTCTTGTGTGTTGAATCTGTGTAGCCCCGATAATGAGTGAGTCTGACATACATAGCCAGTATGCTGTCGTCATTTTGCAAATCCGCACACAGCTGAATACTCGCGGGACGATTCTTCATTGATCCTACACATGCTGATCAAACACCACTGTGTAGCTATTTGAAGGGTTGGAGGACTGACTTTACTGATCGTGGATTGACTTTTTTTGTTTTGTTTTTCAATGTAGTCAGAAGTGTTTTGGGATGATTAAAGTTCACAATTGCAAGATAAGAACAGAAACGCATTAGCTATCTATATTTTGTGCAAAGGTCATACAAACATGGATTATTCCATTATGTTAAGGCACGTGCGTGTGTCTCATAAGGCCTCTCTTTCTCCTTTTTCTCTAGGAACAATAGCCTGTCAGCCAAACAAAATGTGTTTTTCACAGATTCTGCTTTTAATCCTAAACTGCTCCCTGATGGTTTAGCCAAATTACTCTTTCGTGGGACACAAACAAAGAAGATTCTATCAGTGTGGAGATGGAGCTAATGGAACATCTTTCATTTTTTTGCGGAAAAGGAGTGACACAGCTTTTTTGGACTCTTACTTCAGTGCAATTTTGCACTTGTTAAGTTCATTTAAAAGCTGGCTCAAATTGAGGATATGGGGATAGGTAACACAGCATAGACTTTAAAAAAGTGCACACAGGGAGAAGGATGAGAGACACAGTATGACATAATAATCTCCTTCCCCCTCGGGGAAGCTGACACTAGCAGAACACAACAGGTAAGACAGAAAATTCACTTTGCAGTCATTAGCACAGGCCTTGTTGCCAAATCTCAGATCTTTCCCTTTCCCCATCTACCATTATTATTTTGGAGGGGTTTTTAGCCTTTACTGAGGTAGGACACTGATGGGTCGACAGGAGAGCTGGGAGAGCGAGCAGGGCAGACACTCAGTGAATGGCATCAGGAACCCAGGCTCTGCAATAGGCTTATGAGTCACCTGCTCAACCAGGTGAGCTATACCAGCACCCCTTCTATTATCAGTGTAATATATGTAAGCCAGGCAAGCAATTTAGTCCCTGACACTCAGGTAAAACCTCATTGTTGTAGGAAATGTTCCAATTTCTTATTTGGCCTGTATGCTTGCTGTTAAAAAGTCTCGACATATTCTTAGATTTGCTTTTTTTTTCTTCTTTTTACAGCCTTAAAGCAGATGTATGTCAGTTTTGTGTCTGCTTGTTAATATGACCCCAAATAATCTCACATGAAACATGGGGGGGGGGGCAATTGATCTAAGAGTACCTATAATGCTAAATAATACAACTGTCAGATATCACCTCTCTCTCAAACAGAGCTATTAAAAATAACTGATGGGTCTGTGCACTTTCTTGTTGTCCTGTGTTGCCACGATGTTCCTCTTAGAAGCTTTAATAACAGATCAGGAGGGGTCACGAGTCTCTCCTCATCTCATGCACACAAAGGACATGATCAAGGACAGGAAATACATTTTCCCGAAACATTAAACTGTCCCTATAAGATGAAAATATTGTTTGCATTTCTTAAATAACTCACTAAAGAAAGAAATAAGAGACCTCAGTATGAGCAAATTGAATGTTGTCATCACAAAGTGTGCTTCGGGGGGGCTTCTTGCTCGTGGATCATTGAATGTTGTTCTCATGACAAATCTTTCTTCATGTGGATCTTTGCCATTTTTCCCTCATTACACCATGGGCCAAAAACCCCCAAAACCAACATGACCACAACTCAAGCATGTGGGTCCTTTCTGTTCGGTGTGCTGTCTCATCCAAATGGATCCGGAGAGGCGCACTGTGCTGTGATGTCATGGGGCAATTTTTTATTAGCAAAGCTCCAAGTGAACATGTGAAACCCATACGAGTTCAGACGCAGATGAGCAATTAATGATTAGAAATGAGAAAATGTCCCCTGCAGGCAGCACTGATACTGTGAAGGAGCAGCTTGTGTTTACAAGGACTGAAACGACTAATTAAGTGGAGTTCATTTCATAAACACCGAACAGATAATATGATGTGGCACACTTTTATTAAAAAAAAAAAAAAAAGATGTTTTTTTTAAAGCTTCCTTCATCCTGAGCTGCACCATAATGATATCACTGCAGTGGTTTCGGGCCCTCAGAGTTGAGCTGTTGTACGCCGTTAAAGACACATCATTACGGGCTTCGGGGCCATCAACTACAAATCAAAAGCACATTCGATGATCCAGAGAAATCTTCATGTAGAACAGCTAACATTTCCAGCAAATACAAAGTAACACTACAGAACACAGGCAGTGTAATAGTGGCCTTTGTGAGTGTGTTTGTTTGGTTAACACTGCTTTTTTTTAGGATATTAACTGCAGAATTTCTGGCTTGTACACAGACTGAGGATGTTTTGGGTTTTTTTACCACTGAACTCGAACGTTGAAGTCAGCCGCCTTGGTACAGAGCAAGTATTATTGCCACCTCGTAATTTTTCTCAGAGTAGCTACAATTGAACCCATGCGCCTGCAATACATGAGGAGGGATCAGCAAAGCAGAGTGCTAGCTGTGCTATGCAGTTTCCATGTGTAGAGAAATACAGTAGGCTTGATTTTCAAAGTAAAGCATATTTTCATGGTTTCTTAATGATGTTTAAATTCCACCGAGACCCTGCCAGCGGTGGAGAGTGAATCCACTAGATATATCTAGAGTTACTTCTCCACTGGTCGTGATTTGTACTTACGATGTGTGAATTTTATAGGATTTGGAGGGAAGCTGCGTCATATCCATACATCCAACATCACTCAGAAATGCAAAAACGGTGGACACTTAAAGAAACAAAAGCGCTTTGCTTCAAAGATGCATAAATAGTTTGCCTTGGATTTAAAGTCTTTTCTGACAGTTTCAAGGAGTCGTACTATAGCGCTTACACTTCTGAAACTGAAGTCAAATATGACATGACAGGCTGAACTCTCATTTCCCAATAAATCTAAAAATTATGACTGGTCTGTTTAGACAAATAAAAACTTTGAGGCAGAAGTGCAATGTGAAGGTGTGAATCTATATACTGTGTAAACCCGTTATATACTAAGATATTCAAATTAAACTTTAACTCCAAGGAGGAGACATTTTAATAGGACTTTCACTTATTTTAATCCATTAGCTGCTCTATATAAGTGCTTATCACGAAGCTTATCACGCCCATCTCAAAAGTCAACATTTCTGGTAAGAAATAAAAAATCTTGAAAACGTGACTTTGTCATCTGGAAGTAACTGAAAGATTTATCTGTCCCAGGCCTCTGAGCAGATCAAACTCATCCTTGCAATGCTCTCATTTTTCTCCTGCTGACAATCAGGCCTTGAGAGGCAGACCTCATGTGATAAGTTAGACATGATTTATTTGCATGAGTCTGCATCACAAAGGGGACACATTTCAAATCTCTGCACACAAATTATACACTCATGGTTACCCAACTTGGATTATACATAAAATAACCCTTTCTGTCAAGCACCCATCTCCACACATTTGCTCGTAACCTTCACAATATCTGTGCTTAACGTGAATCTGGGTACAAGCAAGTCAGTTATCCCTCAAATCTAAAATCCGATATGCCTTTTGAAAGAAATCTGACTCTCATCCTGCCAGAATTAATATGCAAATAACTTGTATCTCTTTTGGATCTTTTGGCACAGTAATCCTTGTCCATGGAGAAAATCATATCACAGTATACACTTAGATCCTTGACTGATCCAAGTACACGCTCTGACATTAGAGCAGCGGTGAGAATGTTCTTCTTCAGAACAATATTCTGTGCTGCCACTCAAATCAGTCACCGTAAAGCATGGATAAGTCCACAAGGCTAAATCTGAATATGTAGGTCTACAGCGGTATATAGCATTAAACGTTCTCACTTGTCACTGCAATTTCCAAAAGCTGACAGGAAGAATACTGCCACTCTGTTTGATCAGCGCGAATCCGGCTTCATTTTATCCATTAAAGCCACAATCAGTCTGAAAATCAACGCTTCTTATATACAGTGTGTTAGCATGAAGAAGCAGAGTATTCGGTTTCTGATGTTCTAGATAAAGCATCGCCTCCTCAGCTACAGCAGTTAAAACAGGCACTATGATGTCTATCTGATAATCTTTTTGCCCCCAAAGAGGGTCACACTGGGGTCGACATCACTCGTCAACCCCGAGGAGCTTTTTTCTCTCTGCCTTTGTTTTTGTTATCAAACAGCCAGAAGTGGCAGCAGAGGCCAAAGGGCAGGGTCTTTATCTCGAGTGCCTGCAACCCATTTTTTACAGAGGAATTTGCCTTAAAACTTAAAACAGTGCTGCGAGTTGCAGTTAGGGTGTGAGCGCGCATCATCAAGATAAAAAAGGCCAAGACAACACAAGCACAAGCACTGCTCCCAACAAACCTAGAGGTTTACATCAGTGCTGTAACTACACTATTCTTATCTTCACACTACAACCTGGGTATTGCCTCTTATCTGTATTTAATTTAAAACTGTACAGTGCTAAAAATTGGTAACCATTGTCTTTCTTGACGTAAATATGTAAAAAAATTGAGTATGTTTCTTTTCTGTGTCCTGTGTACTGTTTGTTTGTTTGTTTGTATGTGTCTCTGGCTGCTGTTACAAACAAATTTCCCCTTGTGGGACAATTAAAGGATTATTCTATTCTATGCTATTCTATTCTATTCTATTCATTTGGCAATGCTGTTAAGTTTATCTCACCTCTGTAAGGCACTCAATGTATATTTTAGGCAATTTGTGAAGTGCAAAGGAGCAGCACAGATTAGGGGTGTAACAATTTTCCAAAACCATGGTTTAGTTCATCCCTCATTTTTTTTCTTTAGAAGGAATGGATTACAAATTTTACCACAGGCCCGATCGCTTCATTATGATTGGATCATGAACGAAACATTTTCTCTATTACTTTAGAGCAATTCCAGTTCACTTGCTCCCAGAGAGATTATTACCATTTCACCATCGCAAAGCATTAACAGCTCCACATGGGTATCACGGTACAGGAAAATGGATGCTGCGGACATCTGCGTCACAGTTTTGATCTCGGTTTCGTGATGTTGTGAGGCAGAAGCACAGACTGATAGAATATGGAAGGTCATTATCAGTAGGAGCATGTTTGAGATTAAAAACATAAATATCAAATCTTTGCAGTGTTGTTATTACAGCTGGTACGTAAAACGACGTCTTCTTATACGTCCAGCTGTCTCCTTTTGAATAACTCCATTCATCAGTAGTTCATTGTGCTGCTGCAGCTCCTGCCTCCCTCTCTGAGTAGTTGTCATGCATCTTTTTCGAGTGCTGGACTATACTGTCACTGTGGCTGCGCTGTTTTCGATGGCGCTTAGACCGCTTGGTTCAAGCCACTGACAGGCAAGCAAGGAGACGAAATTGGATGGATGCAGCTTTCCCTGCCAGCAGTGTCAGCCCTAATAGTTCACTTCAGATCTCGACTCAGCCCTCCGTCATCTGACATACAAAATGTGCAGTCTTCTGTTTTCAAGCCCTCGGTCCCAGTGTTTTTATATCCTGCCCTCTAGCTGCTACTCTTCTTCCCCCCTCTCTCTTTTTCAATAACGCTGTATGGTCTCACAAAGTACACAGCACATGCTTGAAAATAAATTATGCTTGGGGTCTTTGTGCAAGTGCAGCCAGCTGAAGTTATCACTTCATTCACAATATGTTCCGCAGGTGTGCAAAAGGTTACACCAGCAGAAATCGGTTTTGCAGTCATCATCGCCTGGAGACCATCAATTATTTATATCCTGGAAGAAGAAGGAGTCTGATTTTGAAATTTTCTGAGGTGGGCCTTTGTATGCCAGTGAGCCTTATTTCAAAACTCTTTGGGGCTGCATTGCTCCGTTCACAAACACCACGTATTGAAGACTTGGGTCTGGAACGGTATATGGGGATCTAACTAATGGTGCAACTGGTGCATGAATTTCCTTCAACCCCAGTGATGAAGGTCTTATCTTCGTAATCAGATACAGCATAAACAACGTCATATTTCTTCCAGCAGAGGATGAAAAAATGTTTGAATTATCACATTGGGGATATTTCCCATAAGGAAACAGAGGCCTCCAGCTACAGAATGAAAGAAATGAAGAATGACGTAAGAAAGGGTAGATGCTTTAACTCTGAGGCATCAAAGATGATTCAGTTCCAGATGCTCAAATACAAAATAGCCGTGTGATTCGCGGGAATCATAAAAATTCGGTTTGGAGATAATCTAAAAGTGAACAGCCTTCCTCATAAAATCCTCTACCTCTCCCAGTGTTCACCTAGTTTATTTTACGAAAAACTGGAGGTCTTTTAAAACAGACTTCTGGTCATATGTGTGAATGTGTGCATCAGAGCTGTGAGACCGAGCCGATACAACATCATGCTAGGTATAAAACTGACAGACACACCTGTCTCAGCAGCATCGTGTCATCCTCTCAACTCCTTTCTATCCTGTGAGTCAGATACTGCACCCAACCTGTCAGTCCAACAAGAGACAGCAGCTAAGCTAAAACAACAGAGTATAATAATGAGTCTGACTCATTTTAGTGGCTTTTTATCACTATTGTACTGTGGCAGCAGTGTGGGTGTTTCCCAGAAATTAGCTTTGATTATTAAAAGCACCCTGTGGTCAAAAACCCTCTTAACAAAAATGACTGTTTACTTTAAATGCCTCAGTATTTTGCACCGAAATAATTAAGTTACATTACTTGCAAGTTTAAAGCTTCATGCCAAGACATTGTGTTTGAAAAGCAGCGACGGCTGATTGTAGCAGCACCTCAGAAGTACCATTGTTGTTATTATGGTGTTTAAGTACGTTCCAGCTAGCTCGTTCCTGAATATCAGATTATGAGAACAGTGCTAACCTACAGTATTTACAGTATTCTTAAAACTCATACACTCTATCCTTTATACAGCTTGTTACTGAACCAGGACATCGACTGTGTCTGATGCTGTGTCTTCACTATTGCTGACACTGAGTCATTTTCTAGTGTAGTACAGTGGTTGTCATTATACCTTTTAATTTTTATCAATTTGTGTCTGAGATTTAACCGCTCAAAGCACTGCTCGCCTTACTTGAACTGACGGCATGCCCCGTGGATAGTGGAGTCAAAGTATCCCACAGTGCTTGATGAAAACTACTGGATGCCAACCAAATACATTACTTTGACAAAAGCAGTGGGCCGCCTACACGTTGCACATGAAGGAGCTGTTTGGACATAGAACCCACGAAGCTCCTGGTGCACAGTTTTGGCGCTAATGTTAATGCCAGAGGAAGTGTGCCACTTTGTGGCTGAGTTTCCGTGGTTTCTAAACACTTTGCATTTCCCACTTTGCAGTAACGCCAGGAGGAAATAAATTTCACAAACTGACTTGTGCGTGCGTCCTTTTAGAGTACCACACTTGAATTAAATGAGCTCTTTAGAACGACTCATTCTTTCCCAAATGTTTGCAAACTGCATAGCCAGGTGCTTGATTTTACACAACTTTGGCAATGGGACCAAAAGCAACCGCAATACGTTTTGTCCAAATAATATATGCTATTAATATATGAACACATACCATCATGTATTCCAACAAAGGAAAAAACACAGCGGAATGAGGAATGAGAGGAGCATATCATAACGTGGACTATTCTAAAATAACCTTGAGAATTAATCGAGAAAACGCACTCAGTATTATAAAAAAAAGCATGCCACATTAGTTTTTTTTTAGCAGATGTTCTGTCAGGTTTTAGCAATGACTTAATTAGCGGCGCCAGGAAAATGAGCTGAGTATTGTCTGAAAGTGTTTCTACACTTTGTCGATAAGTTCACAATAAATTCCGTTACACTGACCTCCTTAATTAGGAAGTAGGCGGTACTAAACGACACAATCAACAGCTGCTTTAAACTGACTTTAACCCAAACAAATGTTTATAGTTTCCCGCGTGAGTCCGTAATGTCAAAGATGATGTGAATAATTTGGTGAGTGTATAAACACAAGCTACCTTATGTTGCATTTTTTTTTGTATGGCTAAGAAGGCATAAACCTGAACTGCAAAGAGGGTGTCAAAAAGGGGTTAAAAAAAAAGGTATATTTAACCCTTTCCCAGTATTTTACTTTGAGTCTTTGTCTAAATCCATCTGAACAATCTTCTTCATCTGTAACCGTTACATAAGTGTGTCATCAATTACCGATTTCTCTGAAGTTTTTGAAAATGGGACAAAGTGGGTTTAGCAGAGCATAATATGGCAATGAAAATAATTTATCCACAGGAAAGTCAGAGGAATGATGATTGCAATACGCAGAACTCTGACTTAGATACATTAGTGCCCGGCTATATTTATCATATGGGTTTAGGTACTAAACACCACTAATGCCGGCTATAACAAAAGATACAGTGTGGCGTTTCAGTGTTTCTTTCTTTCTTCCTTTTTTCAGAAAAGGGTAGACATTACAGTCACTGTTGGCATCTGTCTTTTCACTGCGGTTGTTCTGCCAGTCTCTGATCCACTTTGACAATGCTGTGGAAGTAAAGCAGGAACCAGCATATGTTAGTAATAAAAAATGTCATGAGCAAAATCGGCATGTACCTTCTCCTGTGGTAATCTGTACCACATGTTGCTGGTTTAGCCGGGGGTTGAGCAAACTCATTCAGCTGGACTGAAGGACTAAAAAGGCGTTCATCAGATTTCACTGTTTGGTGCTGTATGTGTGGAGCTTATTTTGTTGTTGGTGTCTGACACTTTTCCAATTCACTTACATCACCAACACATGCCGCCATCCACTCCACTCCACAGTACAGACTATATTTACAGACTGCAGTTCAATTTGGAGGAGATCTGTCACGGTTCAGACACATATGTCTGCATGTGTAGCGTGTGCTCACCCCGGGCTCCCCAGTGGGGCCTTCCATGTCTAAATTGACAGAACTATAAGAGCCCTGCCAGATATGTAGGACAGGACAAGGTTACCTCAGCTCAGCACCAGTTCTCCTTCTAGGCAGCGGCAGAGTTTGTGTGATTTGTTATCACACAAACTCTGCACTGAATGAGAAAGCTGGACTGAAACAGACAGGGGAAATTGAAGAAGCAAAACAGAGAGAATGAGAAATCGGGCAGCAGCATAAATGAGACAAAAGGATAAAAGACAGAAAAATAAGTGAGAACAGACAAGCAGAAGACATCGGTTCATTCACATCTTGATTAGGCTTAGGAAAATCAGCTGGAGAAATCTTTCATGCCACATACTATGACTGAGGCAATTTCACAGAGGAAAACAGAATGAGAAACAGTGTATTCACTTTGTGCAAACAGGCATACGTTGACAGTATATGCAGTGACACACACATACTCTGAAGGTCAATGGTATGAGCTCAAATGGGTGGTAATAGGATACTGGTCCAGCAGAGAGAATTGGTACTGTATCAGCAAATCTACTGCCTGTTTGAGGACTACTAAGCCCCAATATGTAGCTCTCTTGTAGTCATTTCATTGTTCAAAGGCAACTGTACACACTTCATTAAAAAATGACTAATAAGTACAATAGAGTCAGTTTTTAACTGACAGATCTCAGTGTGTGAGAGTAAACTGCTGCTTTTCCAAACAGCTGAATTCTTCTCCTGGTTCACCACAGGGCTGTTGTCTCTCTCCTCTACTGTATATTTTGTACACTAATGACTGTCGCAGTACACAGGCTAACAGGCATCTCATTAAATATGCAGATGACACAGACATTGTAAGTCTCCTTCATGGTGAAGAGTATTCCCATGGGCCTGTTGTGGATGAGTTTGCTTCTAGGTGTGACCAGTCATTCTTAAAGATCAACACCTTGAAAACTAAGGTTATTGACTTCAGGAAGCCATCCCCCCATCCTGCACTAACAGTAGTAAATGGTGCAGCCATTGAACTGGTGGACAGTTATGGGGGTTGTTCTCGATAAGGCTCTGTCCTTTGAGTCACATTTTGATGCTACAGTGAAAAGGGTCCAACAACGACTGTACTTTTTAAGGAGATTGAGAGGTTTTAACGTTTCACCTGAAATGATGACCCTTTTTTAAAAAAGTTTTATTGAATGTTTTGTATCACTGCTTGGTATGGTAATTTGTCTTTGACTAATAAGACCAGACTTAGTAATCTGGTTAGAGTGGATGGTCAGATTTCAGGGAGGTCTCAGGTCCAGCTTGTGGACTTTTATAACAGGCAGGTGCTGAGGAAGGCGACCTCTGTCATGCTCTGTTCAGACCATCCTCTCTTTTGTGTGTGTGTGTGTGTTTGTTTTTGTGTATGGACATACTGCAAATCAATTTCCCGTTGGGGACAATAAAGCTACTATTGAACCATTGAACCATTGTATATACAAAGAAGAATAAAAACAAAAGGGAAATATGTCATCAAGGACAATAAACAGCTTGATTAAAGAGTTCTTCAGGTCATTAACTGCATTAAAATCAGACTATTTCAAAACATCAATCATTCTGTTGTTGCTTTTAATTATCGTCTCGTCATATTGTTTAACCTCTCCTAAGTAAATGATGGAATTCCTCGTTACTCCAATAACTGGAAGGCACTGCTGAACATACAGAGAGCCACAAAACATTACGCTCCCTCTACCATGCTTCAGAGCTGAGATGAGGTTTCGTTGCAGACCAATAGTCCAGTGCATTTTTCCCCAGAAAGTTACATTTTCACCTAACCTGTCCATAGAAGATTAGAAGATAGACATCCTTCTTGATTGTTGGGCTTTTCTCTATATTATCGTGGGCCTTTACCTTATAATATAAACCGCCTTCAGGTGACTGTTGTTGTAATTTGATGCTATATAAACAAAACTGAATTGAATTAAGACCCATGCAGGTGATTGCAGAGTTTAAGTCTTAGAAATGCTAGAAAAGCGGTCACTGATTCCCAAGTACTGCCAGTGAAGCAGGTTGATTGAAAGTGGACATTTTGAGGTTGATGTAATCACGTTTGTTTGTTTTCTCAGATTTTAAGGGTCCCGCTTCATTTTGATACCAAACTACTAAGCAGCATGTAAAGTAAAGTCCTTACACAACAACTGGTGCAAATCAGTGCACCAGTATTTACAGTGTTTAACCCAGCAGAGTGCGCATGTGACGTACTGATTCAAAACTAGTCCGATACAGACCAAAGTTACAGAAATGGATATCGAAGGGAAAAAAGTATAATCCAATGTGACCCATAGGCCACAAATATTATACAAATCCTTAACAAATCTTGGAGTTCAGATAAAGGCTTGTGGAGTTGTATCCAGTGCTTTTACAAAGGAATTATACCTGCTTTGTTTTTCTAAATACTATAAGCAAGACTTCAAATTTAACTTTGAATGTCTAATTGGTTCTGACCAATCAAAACTTAAGCTAACAATTCTGTATATGAAAAAGTGTAAATAAAAACAAGCATCAGTGTTGCTTACATGTGTTGGTCCTATGTATTTCCTCCTTCGCAGGAGCAGAAAATTTCCAACTTTGCAGCTTAGTTTTTTTTTTTTTAATCAAAGGTCAAAATACTGTTAGTATACTAATTCTGAAATCAAATGCACATTTTCACCCTAATGGCTCAGTGACCGCAAAATTGCGTCCGCTACGACTGCTCCCTAGTAAATGTTCAGGATACTGAAAAATTTGGGGGATACAATAAGTTAAATGTTTCTTAAAGGATATAACTGGTTTTATGTTTGTTCGTTTCATTGTTTTGCTATCCAGATTGGAACTTAGCATAGTCTAGCATGAGTGAAAACACAGCCAACCTATATTTTATTCAATTCAGTTCAGTTCAGTTCAATTTTATTTATACAGCGCCAAATCACAACAACAGTCACCTCAAGGTGCTTTATATAGTAAGGTAGACCCCACAATAACACACAGTTTTTGTTACTAAGCAAGCTGTGAAATTGCTAATATGTGAATTTGGTTTCCTTAGACAAAGGCAGGCAAAGCTCCTTTCTTTCCTATTATTATGTGACACTTCCAGTCCACAAGCTGTGCCTTTATATTTACCCTGCAAAAGGTACATGAACTTGGATTTTCTTTTCATCTAACTTCCAAGACAAAAGAGAATAAACACAATCCCCGGTCCCATTTTTTTTTCCTGTCTTTATTTACAGTTCTGACATTTAGTGGGAAACAACACATAGTGTCATGTGTGGGCGAAGTAGTAGAAAAGCTGGGTGCTTATCTGTGAGTGTCTGTGTTGAAATCAAAGGAATCATCTAAGTATTTGTTAAACAGGTGTCACTAGGTCCTCTGAGCAAATAAAATAACTGATTTTTTTCTGCATAGCTGATTTGGAGTAAAGCAACTGCCTTTAATATTATCAGCTAAACATTACCACACCCATCTAGAGGAAGCTAACTGTCACTGCAAATGGATTTCTCACAGTGAAATGATCTGCAACATTTGCTGCCTCTCATCTTTGTCTCACTGTGATCAAACAACAACAGGTTAGATGATACAGACCTAAATGTATTAGCACAGCGAGGCTCGTTACTGGTGCTGCTCACAACACGGGATGGCGCATTATGTTAGCTGAAAGCACGCTCTGCTGATCGCAGCATTTATCTGATGGGAGACGATGGAAGTATTATAGCGCATGTGTGTGTATTTGTGTGCGTGATGCATGCGGGAATCTGTTTATGTTATGCAAATATCTTGGAATTTGGTTCACAGTTCACCACCTGGTGTGTCCTGACATGCAGCCGTCTTTATCACACATATCACTTTTTCTACCAGTGACAATTTCTTTGAGTTTTGCTCGGCTCACATCAAAGAGGGAAAACAAGTTCAAAGCTTGTTTACCAGTATTTTCTTCAGATTTTCCAGCCAGACTGGATGTTACTTAAATACGATCATTTCCCTCTATACAAAAAAAGGAATTCAGAGCTGCAAAAAAAAAGAAGAAAAAAGTAATAGGTACTGATGCTTCACCTTAGCTAATCCACTTGCTGGTACTTGTTTGCTCAGACTTTTCTTCCTGCTATAATAAGAAGGAGACATTGCTTGTATAGGTCTCATCTGTCACCCACAGCTTCTCTTATGGATTTTCCTGTTTTGATCCCTGCCATCTGTGCCTCTTCCTCTCTCATTGCTTTTCTTCCAAAGTCGACATCTTGAACAATTCATTCTTAGCCACAGCTTTACTGGATGCAGAGTAATTATCAAACTATTCTTGTGCAGCAGTGCTATATTTTTAGTGTCTACGTATAATTCAGAACACTGAAAAAGGTCAGTTTTCCATCTGTGCTTTGGGAAAACCTACTAAAAAACACTCAGACAATTTGGTCCAGAAGGAAACAAATTTACCCCAAAGACAGAAATAAAGCTCCCTTGATAATGTCATCCAGGCATGAAAAAATAGTGAAGCTCTTCCACGGGGAGTAAACATGACACTAAAAACATTATGCTGAGTGAGTTTAAAGCAGCACACTTTCTGGGTTACTACTGCCAGGGCCGTAATGGAGTAAATCTCTTTTTGGTATGAAAGGTCAAGTATAAAAAATGAGCTAAATTAGTCAATGCTGCTCCAGCAGTGTTTTCTTAAATGACATCACTCAGTGGCTCAGGGGGGTTTACCCTTGAAGTGATTTTTCATAAATATTGATTATTTTGGAGGAGATTGTATTGTTCTGTTGTGCTCTTGTTCTTGAGAGAAAATAACAATAACAAGGCGCAGTTTCATCAGTTCATCACTGAGAAGTCATAGGGGACAACATTAATAGTGTTACGATTATTTTTTGTGTCTCTTTTCTGTGTGCAGTGACTGTAGTTTAATGGTGGCCCACCGGCCGAATGTACCAACACACATACGCACGCACACACGAGCAACAGAAAGTTTATACAATCCAGTGAAGTGCACAAGAAAAAAGGATGGCCGCTAAAGAACAGGAAAAAAATGATGCACAGCCCATTGCAGGCACCGCCAGCTGGGTACAGAATTAACTACATTTTATCACTTGTCTCCACTTAATCAACTGAAGCTAACTTGGCTGGAGCTCCCCCTCATTGTGCCAGACACCATGTCACATCAGCATTCCTCATTCCCTCCCAAAAACTTGCAATTAACACCAGCTCTACCCCTGGCCATGTGTGGCTCTTTGAGCGTGCGTTTCAATTCTTGCCAGTGTCTGTTGCTGCCTTACGTGACCAAGTCTATGCTGCTGTGTCAGGGTTTCCCTAGCACAGATATATTATATCTTACTTCCAGACATAATGGGGACTGGTCTCCACCAGTACAGAGTGGTACGGCTGCTAACCGCAGTCATTCCTGTCTGCCTGCCTTCACCCCACACACATGTGCACCAGGCACCAGCCTCGCACAACAACACCAGCAAGTGAATAAGAAACAAAAACCCTGGAATGTAGCTGGACCTGTACTCTTGCACTTCTGCGATGAGTGTAGGTCCGACGTAAATAAAACGTCTGAACGTACAGCAGTAAAGCCTTCTTGTTGCAGCGGCGCACATATCACAGACTCAGCGACTGGACAGCTGCTCGTCTCGCATGATGACCGAAATTTTACAAATGTAAATGTGAAATGTTAAGTGAAAGGGTCTGCTGTTGAGACTTTAAGAGGAAAACCCCACCTCTGTTATGCACTTCACACTGTAATGGCAGAATGCTCTCCAAGGGGTGTCCTTCAGTGCTGTAATTTACTATTTCTGTACACCCCTTTTTTCAGTATTTGCCTTTTCAGTTGGTGATTTTACACATTTTTCCAGCGTGCCCTACTGAGAAAGTTGTATTATTTTTGGTGTGGTTAAAAAGAGTGTGCATTAGTCAGTACAAGGGTTTTGGTTTGGGGTTTTTTTTATCATGGAAGAAAAGGTAAGGATGAATACAGAACAACACCACAGAGCAGCACGCCTGTTGTTCAGAAGATCTCAAATTACCTCTCAAGAGTGTTGTATTTCCCAAGCACCTGGCAACACTTCCACAAAGATGTAAGGTGTTGCTGCGTTGAATTTCTGTTGCTACATCCAATGTTATATCATTTCGCATCTCTGGCTACTCGATATACTAACCATAAGGAAATTTTCTGTCTTTTTCCATCTGTTTAGATCATGAAGTAATCATGTATAAAAAGACTGTTTGTTATTAATCAATTACATAATCACGCTTATACAGTAGAAGTAGATTCAGCTGTAAGACAACACCTGTAATGTTATCACTTATTACCTTTTTTGAAGTCGGGCTACTGGAAATCTATAAAATAAGCACAGCACTCTTACATTGTATTCTGCTTTGCACCAAAATCTGATTCATTCTTGGCTGTAATTGCTCGACTACTCTATGTTCACTAGCTATCCACTTTTTTTTTTCTGTGGCACTCACCACATTGACAGCTGCCACCCATTAAACCAAAACAAAATGACCTTCGTGACACTTATATAGATACAGTAAAGAGCAGCCCCTTTCAAACACAAAAAGCTGATTATAGCAGCTTTAAATGGTTGTTATTTAGCCATGAGGCTATGACTACTTGGTCCAATTTGTATGCAGTTAATAATAATTTAGTTCACGTGAGTAAGAGAAATGCCACCACTACACAAACAAAGCAGGTCAAGTATATCAAGGTGCACTAACGACAACTGTTTAAACGTCTTTAGGGTGAAACCTTCCTTTGAAAAACCAACTGAGATTTGCCCAGACTTGAAAGTCATCTCACACATAAAGTGTGGTTACAAACTGGTCCCCAGGGCGGAAGACATCCCTGCGCGCTGGATATCACGTTCCACTAGACATTTACTTGACATGCACACGTCATTAAGGAAATCAAAGAATCACTGTGTCCTAGCTCTAGTGGGAGCCATAAGAAACATCCCGCCATATAGAATAGTTTCCTGTTCTGACAGGATACCACAGCTGAAGCAGGGAAACCCAACACCCACCTGCAAATAACACACAGTCACGCATGGTGAGAGGAGGCCCTGACATCTTGATGTATATGTGTATGTGCATGACTGTGTGTGTGTTAAGCTTATGTGTGTTACTGCCTAACCCTTTAACAAAATGCTATATTACACTGTATTGCATGATTTCATTCACTACGTTATTTTTCTAGCCTTGAGCTTCACGTCAATGTTGCATATGCTACAGATATTTTATTTGCATCTCATCCAGTTCACTTATCCGATGCACCAGTCAGCACTCATCACACCTCTTCCACAGCTGGAGCCTCACTGTATGTATATGTATATGCGTATGTGTATGACTGTGTGTGTTAAGCTTATGTGTGGGAGTCTTTCCATTAACTGCAACCTGCATATATATATATATATATGATTTTATTACATTTAGATACATTTGACATACCTCCTGGATAAACTTTAAAACTGACTATATAGACGTCAAGCAGGCCTTTCACATATCTGGCTGCAAGAAAGCAAACTGTGTAGCTTTTATAAGCTGCTGTGAAAGGGAAGCCCACTTCTAAAAAGGATTTTGCAAATTATTAAGGTATTTGAACCTAAATGTTTTTAAAAAAAGAAAACACCTTACTGAATTTGTGACAACAAAGAAATGGAAATAAGCTTTGGCTCAAGAAATGCAATAAAGATATTCATAAAGCCTTCTTCACAAAGCTGGGTCACTAGCTTTAGCATAATATGGATAAATCACCTAAATTACTCCCACTTGGCTGAGTAAGACAGAGAGAATGGATAGAGCGATATGGAAGTTCACTTTGGCAGGCAGCGACTCCGGTAAGGTCAACCCACCCTCAGACTGGATGGCTGTTTAGTTTTAGTAGGAAGAAAACAAATGACGTTGTGTTTCAGCTTTCTCTGTCTCTGTAGGATGCTTTAAGGTTTAGATGTCTTGCCATTAGAACAGAAAATGTGGTAAGGGGTGAACTTTTGAACTCTGTTATATTATCACCTCTTAAGAACTTGTTAGCGAACAGTTGCCTATCTTGTAGATACAGAAATACATCTTCATTTTGGAGTCAAATTTCCTGCCACCTCCTCACTGTAGGTCTACTCTTGTTCTCCTTTTAAGACTGCTTTTGCCTCTAGAAATTCATTAAGTTATAGATTGTTTTTTTCCTCTCTGTAGCTGTTAAATGGTTGACTGTGTTCATTAGCTTGCCACTAACATGTATTTGCTGAGGTGCTAGGCTGGTGGAGTGCAATCAAATGTCTAGAAACTATCTGAAAACTGACCCAAAATGGCACTAATAGAGAAAGGTGAACCAATAAGCTCTGTAAAGCTGTAAACCCTTTCAAACATTCATATCTAAAATATTGATTTTTCGTTATTTTCCTAGCCCTGAGCTTTATGTCAATATTCCATATATTTTATTTGCATCTTTTCCAATTCACTTATCCGATACAGCAGTCAGCACTTATCACACCTCTTCCACAGCTGGAGCCTCACTGCATGCCAAGTGGCCTGAGTGCACCTACTGAGTGAATCCTGATATTTAGTACTGTGCACTTAGTCGTCATACTCTAAGCTCTGACGTTCTGTTGTGGTACTTTTAATTATATGTGACCAATTCTGGCATTATTGCGTGTGTACGTTCAGTGTGCGTTGCAATCACTGTGAATGAATGCACAGGCTATACAAAAAAAGCTTTTATAAATGAGTAGATAAACACGGCAAAAATGCAGATGCTTCCACTCAGGTGCACTAGATGGTACAATTAAGCAATTATCATCCAATCATGCAATGTAGCATGTATAAAACTGCTGAGCATGCTCAAGTGATTCTGATTCTGCGTCAAGATAGCATAAGAAAAAAAAAAAAACTAAGGGACTTTAAGAGGGGGCACAGATGGCAGGAGCTTTAGTCACAAAGAATACCCAACTGGCTAGAGTTTCATTAAGAAATTCAATCTGCATTAGATCTATCAGAAAGACATCAGTAATTAGAGTTGACCATAGAACATATGTGATAAACATGATGGTTGCGTGAGTGTGATATGCAGCAGAATGAAAGCAGAAGATCTCTTCCTCAGGTGACTGAGAATATGTGTGCAGGACGTGATCAGACTGTCAGCAAGAACAGCCCCGACAATTACATAGAGAGGGATATTAGATGGGTTGCAGTGTATAAACCCCTCTTTACAAAGATGAATGCACATTTGACAGTTCAGTGGTGCAAAGCTTAGGCGCTGGTCTACAGCGATGTGGCTACATCCAGATGAATTATCCTTCACTGTGTTCTTGACAAGGGAGTGAGAGCATGTGCGGCAGGCCTGAATGCTTGACCCCTACATCAAAAATTACATTTAAGGTGAGCGCTCTTTTCCAGGATGATAGCGCCCCTATCCATAGATCGCACAGGGTCATCAAATGGTTTGATGAGTGTGAAAATGTGAACCATTTGCTATGGCCTTTGCAGTCACCTCACAACCCACCCAAGTCAGTCAGATTCTGAACATGTCAGATAATCAAAACACCAAATGAGGGAATGGTGGAAGAGTGGTGTTTCAGCCCTCCAGCAGCGCTCCCAAAAAAACTGGAGAACCAGGTACAGTGAAGCTGTTTTCGCAGCACACGGTGGCCTTACTAAGGCACTTTGTTTTTCTTGTAATTTGTCACCTGTCTCTAAATGAGTCTCACTAAATAACTACAATCCTGTACCACTGTGAACAAATAAGCAAGGAAATTGCAAACCAACTGACATGCACTTAAAACAAGAGGCACAGTAAAATGAAGTACTGTTCTCTTCTGTGGGTGATTCATCAATACAGTCACAAAGTCTTTCTAACTTTCTCTCTCTGCCTCCCGTTCTCCCTCTCTTTCTATAACTCAGTTTTATTTGCATCACTCTGCATAATGCACAACAGCACATACGTCCCCAGGGCCTTTTTTATTACGTAAACCTGTTGCAAGAGGAGTCACAGAAGCGCTTTTACAACATCCATAAAAACAGGGGCAAGAATGTCTTAGAGTGATTATGGATGTATTGATGGTTAAAAGACAGTGAAGTCAGAATGCTATTAGACTTGGCCTTTGAATTCAGATGTTTTCAAAGACACCAGACAAAAAGTATTATTAACACTTGGAAAGTCTGGGTACTCTGTAATAGAACCTGCAACTATACCCAGAAAATAAAAATCCTCCCTCTGGGTGAAAAGAACAGAAACTCATTTCTGCATAGCATCACTGCAGACAGAGCCCCTTTTACTGAAAGCCCTCAGAGTGAATAACTAAACCCAGGGATGCTGTGCTCACCCATTTTGAACAAAACAGCCACATACAGTAGGAGAAGGATATGAGAGAACAGCAGCTCCAGTCTAACTTTACACAGAGGACAGACAAGGCAATCTGGACAAAAGGGGATCACAGTTTCACATGAAGACCAAGTCAGTCGGTGTTCAATTGCTTGCAGCGCCTGCACTCTTGGAAAGCACTATTCTAGCTGCAGGAATCCCTTCTTCCTGTCATTTAAAGTTTCACAGTTCCTCAAGGAGACAGGAGCTGCAAGAATCCTGCATAAAGTGAATCTGAGAGAATCTAGCCTATTTATTTATATAAATCTTCAATGTTCTGACATTTGCGCAGGCTGTTATTGATTTAAAAACCTACTGTGGGGAGAGAGAAGTAACTCTGCAAGTGACACAATTTAAAGTGTGTACATATATGAATGCAAAGTGGAGAGGGGGTTCTTGTTAAATTGACCTGCTTTATGTTTAACTTACCATTTGCATTCTTCCCGCAGATCAGGTGTTGCCAGGGTTGCAAAGAGCCCCATATCTCTGCATCACCGTTAACGGCCTGCTCCAGGGTCTCCACAGTAAACTTGGGGATCCCGTTATCCCGCTCCAGCAGCGCACTGCGCAGCACCCGCGCGTACACATCGCGGAAGAGGTTTTCCATGCACGCGGCCAGGTAGATCGCCGCGTGCTCATGGATCCTGACTGCAACCCTGCTATCGACCATCCACCTGAAGAACTTCCCCACGTTAAAGGTGAGTCCGCATCGCGCCGACTTGCCGCGGGTGAACTTGTCGTCCTCTGTGCTCATATTGTACAGTGACAATGCACTGAGGGCCCCGCTGATGCAGTTCATCGACACGGTCCAAGCCAGGACCATCTTTATGGCACTTTGGATCTCATATTTGGTACATTTGGCGTAGCGCAAACTCAAGCGCTGCGCCTCCTTGGCGACCCTGACCAGGGCCCGGCTGACCAGAACCGAGAGCCTGTGCAGGACGTCCTGCTGTGGTGTCGGCAGGCTCATCTCCTCGTCCTTGCTCAGAGCGCTCGCCACTTCCCCGAGGCTCCACGGCACATCCTCAAGCTCGGGTAGTTTAGCGCATTGCCCGGTGCACTCCAGGATCTCGGCGTCTTCGACCAGGACCGTG